>JAGDQP010016739.1:21541-39791 GCA_022664845.1 Lepisma saccharinum
CAGCGTGGTAATGTTTCTTCAGTTCTTGGAACACTGCCTCCGGGGAAGGAATTGGAGGAGATTTTTCTTCTTTAAATGCTGTTTCCCTTATTGTTGTTTGTGTTTGTTTTTTTATTTTTGGTTGTTCCTTAGGGTGAGTCCAGATTAGGTCAAATTTCTGTACTTGCACATGTTGGTGATGACCGTCTCAAAACGACGAAATCATCGGTCTCTTCTTTCCTACTCCGAATTTTGAAAATAGGAAAGAAAACAAAGATAATGTATTTGGGTAATTACTTACTGGAGAAATTACTACATTTGATGGCACAGTACACTACGATAGGTTTAAACACACACAAGAGAAGAAATACCTAAAAGGTCTGGAATCGATTTGCAATATTATTGCGAACATTGTTCACATGTAATTAAGTTCATAGTTTGTATCAATGACCTCTATCTAACGACACTGGACTGACTGTTGCTATTGAAAATTTCATGAATATATGAAGCCTGGCAGCGGAAAGGCACTTAATCTTTTGTCCATTCCAGTCTAAACCAATAGGGAACAAAATTTCGATTTTTAATAAGTTTTTTTTACGCTTGATATCATATGCAACCCGTTTTTTTTTATTTATGTTTTAATTCTTGCAAAAAGTAAATAATATTTACAGTATTTTCTATTATAAGCAGAGTAGGGTATTATACGAATTACACAGAACATAATTAGGTGCACAAAAGACTAGGCGAATAGAACCAACTAACCAAATATTACCTTTTCTTATTTTCTTAAACACATAAAATACCAAATTAATAAAATCGGCTTACGCCCACACGACAGGAGTGACTTAGTGTCGAATGATAGACGCCAGAGAAAATATTTTAACTCGTTTTTCCACTTCTAGTCTAATCCAATGTAGATCAAATTTTCAGTTCTAACTAATTTTTATACGCTTCTTATTTCTGTGTGGCCCGTTTATTGATATAAATCTTACTTCATGAGTTATTCGCATGATAGTATACCCTACTCTGCATATAATAGAAAATATTGCAAAAAAATATTTTCGTTTTTTGCAAAAATTAAGACATAAGGAAATTGGCTGCACAGCGATATCAAACGTAAAAAAACTGAGTTAAAAACAAAAAAATGGCCCATATTGGTTTAGACTGGGAGTGGACAAACGAGATTCATTGTTTTCTCCGCCCTTTGGATTCATATAATCATGAAATTTTCAATTCATTCAGCAATCAGTTCTGTATTGCATTTAGATAGAGGACATTGAGATGTACTCACAGAGCATGAAATATTATCAATACATTTTAGAAACAGTTTCTTTTCTGAAAAATGATAGAAAAAACTTTTTTTATTATTATTTTCTTTCATGCTGGCAAGATTTTTAACGTCAGGAGGTAGTATTGTAAATATTTCCATCAGTGATATATTTTATTTAAAAAAATACTATATATAGTACACAATATATATTCCAGTATTGTTTCAAACTTTTGCTGCAAATGTGCTTGAAACATACATGTTTTGCCAACATGTATAATGACACTTTTGATAAAACTATGTTTAACAACATTAGGCGATTTTGACGTTTACCAACACAGAATTTCAAGATTTATCCCACAAAGCCAATGAAACTAATATTAGTTCTCGGTATCTGGCAATGCTGTGAACAGTGATAACAGAAACATTGCAAAATAATTGTGACAGCATATACATAATGTCGGGTCTTTTAGATGCTTCTATATGTTTAAACGTACTGTAGTTCATTGTGCCAACAAATATACTAGTTTCTGTAGTAAGTATTGACGCTTATGTATTCCCTTTGTCTCGTTTTCTGTTTACAAAGTTCGGAGTAGCAAAGAAACGACCGATGGTTTCGCCGTTCTAAGACAGTCCTCACCAACATGTACACGCATACAAATTTGGTTTAATCTAGACTCACCATTAAGATTTTGTTGATTTCACAGATAATTCATGATGCGGTTATTGTTATCTCGTATGTAAAAACATGAAATAAAAAAATATGTAATAAATAAATATTTATTTAATAAAACATAATTTATATTTTTTAAATTTAAATTTAGCTTTTAAATAAAAATATTCCTATTTAATGTTTTAAAACATTGTATTAGTATTTGGCAGCAGTGTTAGTAGTCGTTGTAGTAGTAGTAGTAGTTGTTGTTGTAGAAGTTGTAGTAGTAGTAGAAGAAGGAGGAGGAAGAGTGTTTGTAGTAGTATTAGTGATGGTGGTGATAGTAGTAGTAGTGATGGTGCTGGTGGTGGTGTTGTTGCCAACATATTTTATTCACGCCGCACCAACGGGTGGTAATTTTGTTAGTATGTAATGAACAATAAGCATAATCCACAAATAATAAGACTTTCACTTAGTTTCAACCTTCGAAAGTTATATCTATTCAATCTCACGAAGGAATGTTCAGGTAAAGTCTGGCGTCTACACAAATAAAAATGATCATTATTTCCTTATCGAAGAAGAAGACTTGAGGCTAAGTACAGGATGAAGATAAATAGTCGTAATTAATATTGTCATTTTGTCTACAATAAGACATCCCTGCATTCAACGTAGTGGGCTGCTCTGTGAGCAAGAGCTTATAGAACTAACTGGTTATCAGATTCAGGTTTTTCAATTTTGGTCTATCACCTAATTCAATGACGTCACGTCTGACAACTTATAGTTAGTACTATATATATCTTTATCCACAGAGCAGCTCACTGCGTTAAAATTGGATACTTCTTTCATTTACAGTCATTAAATTGTTTCTTTGAATGTTAAAATACCTAAAATTAAATTACATTTTTTCTTTACTTTCCTTTTTTGTAACACTGGGCAGAATTTTCTTCAGAAAGTTTACTTAGCTCAAAATGGTTATTAATTTATTTACTTTTTTCATACTTGAAATTATTTTTAGTTTATCTTACACGTGTATAGGGAAAGCACTCTGGAAACAACATAGCCAGCACCCTAAAGTTGGTGAAATAGAAGAGCTTTTGTTCGTAATAATAAACAGAATATCTAACCTGACGTTAACTAACCCGCCTTCGCTTGCTGGTAGTAGCTCAGCATTACATGTGCGTAAGAGTGAAAAAGAACTTTGATTTTTGTAGAAACGATGTTAAAAAAGTGGGGAGCACGATAGGTTAAAATGTGGGAAAAGTCGTCAAAAATACAAGAGACCGTTAATATAAGCATTTCGTAATGTTTTGTGAAAGAAGAAAGGAAAAGAGTTTGCTTTAGTACGGATCGAGACCCAGTTTCCCTGATGGCAAGTCGACGCTATAACAACTTCAGAAACTATGAACGTTCTTTGGGTTAACTAATTTCAGTTGAAGGAATTCATGTACATAACTTTAGCTAATACTGAAGAACCTAACAGTAAACCATGTGCACTAACTGTACTACATTATATACTTGTGCTAACAACACTAGTTTTACTCACAAATAATACTCATAATTACATTCTAAGGCTACACGGCTCACGGTCGCCCAATGGCGGAGTGCTCACCTCTGGTGCTTGTGTTCGGCGGTTCGATCCCTTCTCATACTATGCGGGCTTTGTGATGGGCAAACACCGTGTCCGTGGGTTTTTCTCTGGGTTCTCTTGTTTCCTTTCACCCTTTTCATTCCACCAATCACCCCATCATCATCCACCCGGTGTGAACCAAAGTTGCTTAAAGGGCTCAAAATTAAATTTTAGAAAGATTTTAAGACTACATTCTAACTTATAACCTGACTTCCTTTAATACACCGTTCTAATATAGTTGATATAATATCCTGCGACGTTGGTAAGGTGTGCTATATCTCAGTAGCATTATGATCATGTAACGTGCAATTGTCTGAATCTCTTAAGAATAATGTATAACGTTTGAGGGGTAAGCTACATTAAGAATTTTCGTCTGGTTGGAGGGAAGTGTTTAAAGCCTGTAAATTATGTTTTCTGAATTAAAATGAACATTCTGTCTAGTAATACTTGCTACAATTTTCAAGAAGAAAAAAAAAACCTTTCCATTAACTAATATTATCTAAACATTTCGTTAACCTGTGTTCTACTGTATCTATTTTCTGATATTAGCTACAAAGGTTAGATTGTACAATTACTAATGCATAAAGTAGATTATTTGTTTGGTAATTATGAATGAGCGCATGAACAATTTATGTACTCTAGGCGCAAATCATATATCATACAAGTTCTTCCATATGGCAGTTTAGGGTACAGATTTTCTATTACACTACTAATTGGACTGAGTTCACTAGTAAAAAAAAATATATAACTGTTGCACTATACATTGCTTTATTTGTCTATGTGAGATTCATGCATATGTAATTTTTGTAAGCTTTGATTCGAAACATTTAATTTTCGAATAGCATGATTGAATATTGAATGACGTAACTATTCCTACTTCCCTGAAAGTTCTCATAATTAGTTCACAGGAAAATAAGTCGTTAAACATACAAACGGAGTGTATTGTATCATGTAATAACAATGATATAGCTCGGGTTTGTAAATTTGTATTTGTATTTCTCCTTTACTATACGGGTGAAATACCGTTTCTCTCATAATCTTTAAAATGTGACCTCTTCACATAAAATAACAAATATGTTCATTAGTTGGCACCCATATAATTTGTAACGTAGTCAAAATTTGAAGATTGTATTGTATTGCACTTACTAACAATACAGCTATTAAAGAATAAAACACGTGCGAACTAATTCTCAAAATTATGTTGGTATTTGAGTAAATCATGTACAAGTTGTCCACTTAACAGTTTTGAATATGTTGGATTATTTCATTAATATGGTGATACCAAAACATACCTATTGTTTTAATATAGTCTACCACTGTGAAATGCGATTGATAGTCGGTTTTATATTTCTTATCCATTACAAAGGTTTTTGTTTTATGCAAATTTATTATACGCTTCCCCACATTGGTTCGTTGTGCTTCATCTTTTGCATTTCAAGAAGTATGTCATGTCTTCTATCAATAGAAACACTTTTAAACATTGAGAAACAAACCTAAGAATCATTTATGAATTTCGAATGTAAGTAGCGTCATTGATATAGAAAACAAATATGAGACCAAATAGCAACCCAGAGAAAGGCCCTTTTCTAATACAATTCCTGTATGTTTTAGTCAATGCCAACTTGGGAATATCTTGATTGGTTGTTAATATTACTAACGGTTTACTTGTCTTATAGTACTCGTTTCGGTCTAGCCTTGCCCAAGCTCGGCGGTAGAGCTGTCGATCACAAGGCACTGCGCTGCAGTTTTAGTGGCGATCTGGACAGTGGCCTGACGACTATTTAAATGTTTTTCAAACTTACACGTTAAATTTTGGGTTTCTTATAAAAAATAAAAGGTGTGATTTTTCTATTTTCAGTAAAAAGGGGATGACGATCCACAAATGTTCCAACTTTCAAACTAAACCTACATGTTTTCCTAAATTGCTTAACATTCCTTTCAAAATAAAGTGATACTGAGTGAATCTTGGCAAATATGTGACCAATTAGAGAATATATTTGGCACTTACATACAGACTGTCGGTTGTCCTTTATCCATCACTCTGGGTATACACGTGTTAGAATTTGCGACTTGCTCTTCTAAAGCGGAAACTTTATTTTCGCTATGACTTCTTGATTCGGAATCCTGTCCTCGGGTTACTCCAATTAACTCATCTACTTTTTATTCCTCAATTTTCGTCATTCACAAATTCCGCTAACTCTGCCTTTCTACCTCCCTTCGTTTAGGTGATTCTCCTGCATGATGTAAATGAAGAAGTCAGGATGTTATTCTCTTACATTGTTAGTCGTCAACCCGTATGTACGTAAGAGCCATATATTTATCAAGTTTCTATGCTGTAACATAGATAGCATACCTATCCTTATTTGTGTATCGTCTGTGGTTTATATTTCTAAAAAGATACAAGTAATGTTTCTTGTCACCAACACCTGATGTATAAATGAGACAAATATTTTCTTAAAATTGATATTCTGATAGCATATCACTTGGTAAGATTGTCGTTAGACTGAAATTTCTCCACGTTAATGCTATAAACTGCACTCTCTACGTTGTTAAACGCAATTCCTAGCTCAAGTCGATGTAATCAGCTGACTCAAGGAGACTCTCAGTTTCCAATACTACCTAACGTACCTCGCTGTCTTGCCATATTCGCTGCTTCTCTCCTTATGTAAATAATCCAGCAGAATGCCTTCTATTTATAGGTGCGGAATAAGATTAGGAAGATCTTGATTTAATTTTATTTATGGCCTTTAGGCATAAATGCTTTAGACCAGAATAGGGGAGGGGAAATGATGCAGGAAGGTTTAGACCACAGCCTACGTTGAAAGTAGCATCCCGACATTTTCCCGTTGTGACAAATGAAAATCCTGTGAAAACCTCAGTCAGGATTGTTGGCCTCTGGGATTGAACCTACTCCCGAATCCTAAGTCAACTTTACTGAAAATCAAAGTACATATAAATTTCACAATATGTCCCGAAAAAGTTCACAATATGTTCGAACTTTAGCACGTTGTTAGTGCAAATGTATGAACTTTTCGTTAAATTAATATGAACAACGCCACATTTTAGTGCATAATATATACACTTGTGGTGTACTGATACACAATTTATGCACAAAAGTTCATTTATAATTGGCAAATGTACTAAAAATGATCTCAAAACGAAGTGTACATAATGTGAACAGCAGCAAATATGAACTTAATGTTTCCAAAATGTGCATCGTGGGCCAGAAACTAATAAAAGCACACACTGAGCACACTAAAAACACATTTTTTTCTGTAGGTTCAAACAAAGTTCACATGCGTTCACATAAAGTTCATTTTTGGTGAAGTTATTGTGTGCTTTTTGTGCCAGGAGATTTCCAGTGTTACTGAGCCACGATCGCTCGGTAGGGAAATCTTGAAAAGGAATGACAATATTCGGGTCCTTCATTGTATTCAGGTTGACATTTGACTGCATATGTTGTTGTATCGGTGTATTTCCTATTACATCAAGTTTAACTTGAAAGTTTGGTTTTTGCACTCAAAGCGAACTCTCCGTTGATTTGTATGATGAAGTTCCATTTGAACCCCAATATTGTAAGACGAGGTCGGACTTCCTGTATCAATTATCGAAAAATTATGAGCCATTTCACTGAAAAATAAAATGTATGCTGTAACGTCCCCAAACTGATTACCCTAAGTTACCCTGGAACAGGGATCACTCTCTCAATATGGATTCTATCAATGCTACTGCTCCGGCTTCTGGCGAGGAATTTTTGCTTGAAGAAAAGTTTATTAGGATATGAAAGGAATAGGGGAACCTGTATTCTAGCTAGCATGCAAAGACAGTCTACCTAACTGAAGATTTACTGCGGGATCTAACTTAAAGCTATATGGATACAAAGGGAGAAAGGGGAAAATAAAAACCAAGAACCCAATATGGCAATTTATTTCTAAGAGTTCCTTTCTCAAGGGACTCTTAACTCTTATCTGAACCGAAGCCCAAGTACAACTAATCTACAGCAGATACCAGGGAAATTAAGTGAACAGAATGAAAACTTCAGCAGCCTGGAACAAAAACTCAGCAGCCTGGAACAAAATTTCACCACCGAGGAACAGAAATACAACAGCCAGGAGGGAAAATTCAGCAAAAATCCCACGCCAGAAGCCGGAGCAGCAGTGTTGAAAGAATGCATACTGAGAGAGTAATCCGGGTTACCTTGGGGTAGTCAGTAGGGGACGTTACATATATTTGGTGCCCAGCTTACGGGCTCAAAATTTGAGTGAATTTTGAGCAAGGCGAAAGGAGGACAACGATTCCAGAGATTCTCAAGAGAATTTCCAGTTCCAGGAACTTCCAACTCCAGAGAAAGATAATCTTCAAAAGCGGAAAAGAGGTCCAGATCTTTTGCCGAAAAGGAAATTTCCAAGATGGAAAGCTATAAAGATGTAAGTCCCGAACGACTATCTGCCCCAGAGGGGATGGATAAAGTTGCCCTCACTAGGACGAGCACCACAACAAAGAAGCGAAGCATAGGTGGCTAAACAAATGGGGAAAGGCGCAGCAAGCACTGATACTGACCCAGTTCAGAAGGAAGAAGAAGCCACTAACCCAACTGTTATGTGTTGTAAAATCGGTAAAAATGCATAAAATTAAAGCAAGCAAATATTCACTCCATTTTAGACCAAAAGCCATAGTTAACATTGTTTGGGAAGAGAAATATTTGATCGAATGCTTTTCCTATTTTGTCTTAAAATCGTAAAATGGAATTGTTTTGAGTGGAATGTAAGTTTTGAAGTATTGATTCAACGAGAATGTCTAAATATGCTTATTTATTTGCCCAATAACTTCTAGATTAAGGTAATTATGTCGTAATAGTATAAATGTGCTATATGTTTTTGATAATTTATGAAAAATCCTATTTCTGTGATTGTGCTGATATTCAACAATATCAGTAACTACTGAGATGTTAGATACATTGTAAGAAAATGCATGTTTAAGCGTAAATTACATAATAAGTTCCATGACCGTGTCTAATATATAATAAATGTCGATGAGAGCTATATAGTATATAAATTAAATGTTTCAATCAGTTTACTTATTTGGCAGTTTCATTTGAGCTGTGAATTCGCTTGAATAACAAAAGAATCCACGTTATCAAACCTAACCTAACTTAGAGTAACAAGCATATTGTTAAATGGTATATATTACTCTTTTAATTTAATTTATGGCACTAACAATGCTACAGCAGATACTAGGGAAATTAAGTGAACAGAATGAAAAATTAAGCAGTCTGGAACAGAAACTCAGCAGCCCGGAGGAAAAAATCAAGCAGTCAATTCAGCAGCCTGGAACAAAATTTCAGCACCCAGGAACAGAAACTCATTAGCCAGAAGGCAAAATCCCATGCCAGAAGCAGGAGCAGCAGCGTTGATAGAATATATTCTGAGAGAGTAATCCGGGGTAACGTGGGGTAGTCAGCAGGGGGACGTTACTATACATGCTCATCTGTATAATATAGGACCTACTTGCACTACTCGCATAATTTCGCCAAATTCTTTCAAGGCGTTTATTAGCGCTCCCGTATGAACATCAGTGAATAAGGAAAGGTATACAGTATGCTCTGTCTGTCTGTCTGTCTAGATCTCCGCAACTATAGGTCCGATAGAGATGAGTCATACTCCATTCTATTTCTAATTGTCTGAAACGGTGGGGAAAATATGATTTTAACTGTAAATGAGAGTCCTCTTCATTTGCTTAGTTTTCTCCATAGCGCCGTTATTTGCCCCTTAGATCTGATTAACTACAAATCACACAAAGATGAACCGTACACTGTTGGATTCGTCATGGTCTGAAACGGTAGCAAAAACTATGACTGTCTAAATCTGGCAGAACCTTTCCGATCGTTTAGTATTCTCCATCTGTATTTTTGTCCTTCCTCCTACATCTCAATAACTATAAGTCGGCCGGAGATGACCTATACCTTTGGATTTGTCATGACTTGAAATGGTGGGGAAGACTATGCCTTTGACTCTAAAACTGTCAGGTCACTTTCAATCGCTCAGTATTCTCCATCTGTATGTTTGCCCCTCTATATCTCAGTAACTGTGAGTTTGACAGAGATGAATCATATCTGTTAGATATGCCATCCTCTGAAACGGTGAGGAAAACTATGACCTTTACTCTTTTCTTGAATAATTTGTAAAAGAATATTTGAAGAGTGAAATGCCAAAAGCTCTAAGTGTCAAATTTGAAATTTTACAGAAGCAAAAAACAATATATTTTGTTCCACATAACATATGCCTTCCAACATAAAGCAGATGGTTTTGTGGCACTACAGGAGTGTGATGTATATATCAGAATTGCCAAAAGAAGGATAAATAGCGATTTATCACAGCACTTAAGATTATACTTCTTATTTCGAAAGAAATCGAAGCAATATAAATTTGTTAAATTATTTTGAAATATGGAGATCATATAAATTTTCAGCGAACACCTAGAATAACGAGTATCACGCTTATGGAAGGTTGGTTTCCCATATAGCACAATAAACTTGCAGCAATTTTGGCATTGCAAAGCTGCAAATTTGCTACAATCTTGGAGCAAACACTAGTTGACAAATGCCAAATTTTCTACAAACTTTACACGCTAAACTTGCTACAGACTATGTTTTTAAAAAGCGTTGTTAGGCGAACATCGAGCCTGTGGCGGAAAAATATTTCAGTCTGCAGTGAGGTTCAAAGCCAGAATCTTCAGATTTGTTTGTTGTCTGTCACCTTAACCACTGCTCGACAGTTCTTAGCGTGAATGAAGTACATTTTATAATCCTTTTATGTTACGAGGGCAATTTGTGAAATAAACGGATGCATGTATGCTTAAATTCGAAGCTGAGAAAGTTTATTGATCCTGAGTTAGAGCTATGAATCAGGCTCCTTTGTGATTTTCACAAGCGTGTCACATCAAGAGTATCACATTGATGTGTACTTTACTGCTGCAAGATTGTAGCAAGTTTGCAACAATGCAATACCAAACTTTGTGCAAACATGCAATGTAAAACCTCGTACAAATATACTGCAAGTTTGGGTCCAACTTATCTGTGTTCTAGCTACAGTATCTACCAAGTGACGACACAATGTCCTTCCGCCAATGAGGATCAAAGCACGGGAATGATATCTTGTAACAAAACAAACATGTCTGTCATCGGATGAGCTGAGAATCAAGGATTTTCCTAATTTTACCTTCAAGTTTCAAAACTCAATGATAATACGGCCAAGATTTTTTTTTTTTTTTTTTTTTATGTGGCTTGTATCATAAATGCATTGCAAATAATAGCAAGCTGTTCAATTTTCCAACCATTATCGTAGAGATTAGAACCTGACTATGTAGTCGATTCATGGTGGACTCTGCACCCATATGATCGTAACAAAAATGTATTCCATATTATGAAAAGGATAAATTAATTTTAAGGATCTCTTAGAGTCAGGATGGAAAATTTTATTAGATTAGTTTTTGTTCGGTTCGGAAATATAAATATTGAAAGTTCAAAAATGTGTTTTAAATGAATGCTCAATGCTTTCGTGTTTCTCCCTGGCGGAAACCTCTCTTCGGCGGACATTTTTTAACGTCTCAATTGTGTCCATTACAGATGTTTCACTGTACACTGCATTCATTTCGTAACAAATGTGTAAACATGAAATACTAAGTAGCGGTACTGGCTCATCTGTCTAGATAGGAATTTGTATCAGGTACGACTTGTTCATTTAATAAAAGTGTATTTAGTCGAAATGTATTTCTAGCATTTCAATGTGTTCGGAATTAGCAGTAGATTTTTCTACTCTTTGGTAAGTTATTACAAGCTGTTTTGGAAGTGATTATGATTGATATGAAATACTATATTAGATAAATAGCCTGAATGCAGTGCTGAGCAGCTGATATTTATCTTCAGAATTTATAAATCTTAACGTATCAGTTTATTTCCTTGAGATTGAAGTTATTTAAGATCTTTCGGCATCTTAGGCTCACGTCGGGATAAGCTGGAGAAGAGGATGTTGGAAGGTAGAAGGCCAGGACCTATCTTGTAAGTAAGATCCCGCCATTTGCCTGGGTTAACTACTGAGGAGAAGTTCTGGAAAAATCTGTTAGGATGGTCGATCGGTGTGATAGATCCCAGGACCTCCCAATAGCTAAGCCAGCGTTTTACCACTGAGCAACGGACGCTTGGTTGTTTATTTAGTTAGGAACATTAACCTCGAAATCCTTTTCATCTTCATAACCGATCTAGTAAGTTTTCCGCATGATTATTAGGTTCAGTTTAATATTATTTCTCGAAAACAAAAAACTTCAGGACTGATTGAACTTTATTGGTATGGTATTGGTTCGTTAAGGTTAGGTGTTCGTATATGACTGTGACATTTGAGTGATTATCCGGAGATAGCGTGTTCATCATCCGAAGGATATGGTAGTAAGTTCATTATCAGAATTGTTTTTAGAATATTGAGTTCAATTTAGTTGTAAGTCCAGCTTTGGTTGTGGTGTGTTCCTCTCTGGTTTCTCTCGTGTGCACTGCTGCGTTAGATTTTTGTTATTTGCTCCTTCGCGGCATGAGTCTAGTGTTGCCTGTTCGTTGTGTGATATCTTCTTTATTGCGAATACTTCCTGGTAATGAAGATGAAAACGCCCTGATATGCTCGTGCTCAGCATCGCTTAATTATCCTTTGCGTCAGTCCTTCTTTGAGAGGTCAGAAGTTCGACCTCCTAGCTGAGCCATGTAGGTTCTCTCAAACTTTAGCAAAGAGTTGTGAAAATAGTTAATTTTGGAACTTCTGACTTAAAAATCGCCATCGAGAGTATTTCTGATTGAAATTTCATTATTGTGGTATGGTGGCATTAGGAATCAATTTTCGCATTGGACCATCCAGAGTAGTATACGATAGCAGTTTTAAAAATATTTAGGTGGTTTATACCATCGGAAGATACTTAATGTCTCAACCAGATTTACCAGGTATGTAAATATGAAACCGGAATTTGTGCATAGACGGCGTTAGCTGTCACTGTGGTTACCGTAAAACTGCGTCCTTGGCGCCACTTGCTTGTTTTCACTGCTGATAACGATTTGCAACTCACAACCAGACAAGTTTCATGTCATATTGTAGTGCTTAATAGCGTTGAACATGACGCAATTTGTACTTACAAACTACGATGTGCGGACAGCATTGATTTTTTGTTATCATTTGAAGAAAACTGTTGCAGAATCGCATCGCATGCTTGTCGAAGCTTACGGTGATCATGCTCTTGGTCAGTCACAGTGCTATGCGTGGATCAAAAAATTTAAAAGTGGCGATTTTGACGTCAGAAACGAAGAACGTGGAAGACAACCGAAAAAGTTTGCAGACAGCGAATTGAAAGCTTTGTTGGATGAGGATGAAGCTCAAACGCAACAACAACTCGCGGATCAATTAAATGTGACACGAGAAGCAGTTTCCATACGTTTAAAAGCCATGGGCAAGATTCAGAAGGCGGGAAAATGGGTTCCACATGCATTGACTGAACGACAGCAGGAAAACCGAAAAACCACTTGCGAAATTCTCCTCGCCAGGTACAAAAGGAAATCATTTCTTCATCGAATTGTGACTGCTGACGAAAAGTGGATATATTTCGAGAATCCTAAGCGTAAAAGATCATGGGTAACTCCAGGAGAACCGGCGACATCGACTGCAAGACCAAATCGTTATGGACGGAAGACAATGCTTTGTGTTTGGTGGGATCAGATCTATTATGAACTGCTGAAATCTGGAGAAACCGTTAATACCCAACGTTACCGATAACAAATGATCGATTTGCATCATGCTTTGCGTGAAAACGACCGGAATATGACCAAAGACAACATAAAGTGATTGTGCCTCACGATAATGCACCCTCCCACACAGCAAAACCGGTCGAGGAAAGGATTGCGACGTTTGGCTGGGAAATCCTTTCGCATGCAGCTTACTCACCACACTTGACGCCTTCCGATTTTCACTTATTTGCATCCATGGGACACGCACTTGCTGACCAGCGCTTTACATCTTACGAAAATGGCTTGATGACTGGTTTGCAGCACAATTGGCATAGTCTTTTTGGTCTGGCATCCACACATTGCCGGAACGATGGCAGAAATGTATCGCTAGCGATGGCCAATACTTCGAATAAAATAGTTCTCAGCATTGTCATCCAATCACTCTGTCTTTTCTGTACATAAATTCCGGTTTCATATTTACGCACCTGGTACATGTCGCAGGTAACGCATTACATAGGTTGTCTAGTTTCATTATAAACAGTGCTTTTGCATTTCATCTCTGTAATTCCTACCGTAGTGATCCTTTTTTTTTCGAATGTAGTGTAGAACCAGATACATATAAAGAAACTCTTTTACTATACGGACGTATCTGATGTATGACGAAGAAACGTTTATATTTTGTTGAATCGTATAACCTGACTTAACAATTTAATTTTCCAAAAGAATTCATTTGTAATTTCCGAAAGGCAGACTGAAACCTTTATTGTGTGTTTTTTTGAAACTAAATAATACAACTCAGTATATATTTCTATTAAACTTTATTTATTCCATTAATAGTCCTACACACAGAACAGCAGCTTCACAAGATGAAATATGAAAGGTCTACATCTTGCCACTTCAGCCTATCTGTACACATATTAATAAACATCAAAGAATTCCTCAGCTTTGTATTTCTTATTGGTCTTTTTTTTATTATTATTATTTTATAGACAGGAAACTTTAAAAATCAGCTTTTTTGTATAAAAAGCTTAATTATTTATGCAAAAAGTAACTTTCGAGTTTACCTTAAACGCTCTTTGTTTCTTTTCTAACGAGAGAAGACACTATAAGGCTGAAATTGCAAGAAGTGAAGCCTTTATCTTTTCTTTTCAGGGGGTTAATCAGAAAGGTAGTTCACAACAATGAACTACCTTTTTTTTCTACTTAGAGGCGATATACATTTTCTCGTATTTTTCCTTAAATAAAATGTAACACAACACGAATAAGTCATCTTCATTTTTTTTTCTTAAAAACCTTTCTCTTGTGTTGCCTGAACCCCTTGTTTCATATATTCTTCTAATTGATTCCAAAACCTTTCTCTTGTTAAATATACAATGCGTGTTTCACTTGTTTTTTTTTTCTTTCTTAAATGATACAGTTACTGGTATACTACATCTATGGCATGCAAAGTATACGTGGTTTCTACATGGACAGTGTTTATGTACCATATCTGGTATTTCCGTACGGAATTACTGCATTTTTTTTTTAAAAAAATGAACATACAAAAATAACTGGGAATGCAACAACAACTGTACAACGCAAAGACAAACAAGACATTGGGTCTGTGACATACAAAAAAGAAACAAATCAATAAACCAACTTATTGACTCAGTATTTAATTTGTTTGTAAATATTATAAACCAGTATTATAAACACTATTTGCGCTGTGGATGGGGCCCCATTTTGTGTTTTGTCTTGTATAACTTTCTTTGAAATATATATATATTTTCACAATAAGTAGCTTATGCGAAACAAAATCATTTCCCTATTTGTTTAACAACACGTAATGTAAACTACCCCTTTCCAT
Organism: Lepisma saccharinum; assembly: GCA_022664845.1. Lineage (NCBI taxonomy): Eukaryota > Metazoa > Arthropoda > Insecta > Zygentoma > Lepismatidae > Lepisma > Lepisma saccharinum. The sequence goes on from JAGDQP010016739.1 coordinate 36,667, forward strand.
AAAGAACAAAGACAAAATTTTATCTTGATGATTGGGAAATGAAACAAGAACATGTACGATTATGGCAGTAATTGTACTATACACAATGAAGCTTTTTTTTCTTCCCTTTTGTACAAAACCTCGCTATACACTTATTCATTTCTTTTTTTTTGTGAAATTATCTTATTTTCCAGTTTAGTTAACCAATAAACGTAAGACACTTGACGTCCTGAAGGTACAGAACATGATAAGTTTTTTCTACAGAGTTATTTCGTTAAGGAAAATAAATTTTCGCCATTCTGCAACGACTTTAAATATGTATAATGATCATTGTAAATTACTCAACACAAAAAAAAAAAAAAACTTTGTCTGTCATAAACGAGACGAAGTAATGCTTATTGCACCTGTTTTTAGGTAAAACTATTACACATTTGAGCAAAATTCCTAACCTACCAAGTGTTGGTTAATAGTTTTCAAGTTCAGTGACGTACTCACTCTCTTAAAGGAGTCTTCCATCTCATAATAATTACTTCTCCGTTTGATCCTCCTTTTAATAAATACTTCGATAGACAAACAAACGAATGTATGTATATATGGCATGGGACATCAATTCGTAAATTTCGTTAAATATGTAATTATCGACATCGAGGTATATTGAGAGAACAGGAGAAATTGCGGTAACATTGAAACTATTTCAATCGAAGAGAAAGACACAAACAATAAGTATACAACACGCAACGTGAAAAAGATGGGAGAAAAAGAATGAGGAGGTGGTTGATGGCCATTTTGTAGTACCTCAGTCGCTTCACTATTCCCCGTCATTTTGTTAACCACTTTTTTGTACAATTTTCTTTTCGGTGCCTAGGCTCCCACAGGTAACACAAGAACGCACGCATACTTTCACAAACATTCGCATGCATTCTTTTATAACCTAATAACAGAAGTAATCAATGACCTGCTGTATATTTATTATTATTATATCCAACATATGTTAACAATGAATACGGACAACTGAACTCAACTTAAACCTTCATCTTACTGAACCACATGCCCAATATACTTCACAAGACTGTAGTTCCAATTAATAGTTTATCTGAAGTGTGACCAATAGGATTTGTCTGCAATCAAGACTCCTTCAGACATGTGTAATAATAGTTTCAAAGAATATTCTTAAATCTAGTGCTTGTATATGCCATTGGAAACTGATATAAGAAAAAAAATCTAAATTAAAATTCGCTCCATGTAACCACATATTTGCTTTATCCTGCTGCTGAATCCTTTATATGTACTTGCGGGTGGAAAAAACTAAAATTTATACATAAAAACAAACAAATCTTGCCTCGAACAAAAGTATTTAAACATTTTTTGGTGGAAAACGAAATAAACATATTTGAAACAAAATATTCTAATAGATAAATATATTTCCTGTTATACATCAAATTATGAATCTCTGTAAAAATTACAGTTAATACTTGAAAAAACATATAATTGTAAAATATATACTTTTTTATACTGAAATCAGAGATCCTAAAATATTATTAAAATAAGTACGTACTAATTTACTTCAAAGAACAAATCAGGAGACCATATATAAGAAATAACAGTCTTTCATAAGATAGAATGGAGACATAGGAGTTTACAATGTAAACATAGATATAGCATTACATACATTTTCTAAACATAAAAGTCTCATTTACTCTCTTTCTAATTAAAAAAAACTTAAAGCTAATTGTACGAAAAAAAATCAGTCAATATCATTTACTTCTCGCATTTCTCTTCCTCGTGAATAATCTCTCTCATTTTTCATAGAACATATTGAAGAAAGTATCCATATCACAAGGGTTTGGCCATGGCCATAACTCAACGTTGTGGGGGGGTGTTAAAACGTATCTTCAACTTTTTTAACGTAGAAAACACGTCAAAGCACTGGGATGTTGTCGAGCAAACAAAATGTATTATATGTGAAGATTGTGGCAGTTAAAAAAGTCTTTTGCATTCCACAACTCCATTATCACTACTCATTTTCTTTAAATTTTGAAAATAAATCACTAATATGTTGCATATACATAACCATTGTACTGTATTTTCAATTAGATCTGCTTTGCATATTGCAACCAACACTTATGAAACAGTTATACCATTCCAAATACTTCATGTGCATAGTACTTTAAAATAATCATTTTTGTCGGAAATTAATTATGCAGCAAAATAATAATGATAAAATTTATGTAGAGCAAAGTTGATTGATTCCTTGACTCAAAGATAACTTTCATAGAAGTTTACAGATAAAGAAATATTCTTCTAACTTTCAACCTGTTATATTTTTTCTAATAAACAGCGGCCTTGGACTTGAACTTTTCATGTGTATAAAGATATTTTCCGCATGTGTGTATAGTATATATTATGTACGAAGCATTCACAAAATACACAACTTTCTTTAATTTTCTACAGTCAAAAGTTATAAAACACCCAAATGTACAATCTACAGCTTAAAATTAAGGCAATATATTTTTTATCCTTCCATATCAATGCATACCAGTATTTTATTACGATCTATTCGACTAGAATATTTTCAGAGGAGAATTACTGGACATGCATTTTTTTTTTAGCCTGGAAACATAAACCATTTTATTATTTTTCTTTAAACCAAACATAATAATAACACAATCCAAATAAAAAGATCTATCTGAAAACTTAAAAAAATACATTTAATTTATATTATATGTAGATATATTCCAGGGTATAAGTAATTTAGTACTTCATTTCTTTGTTGCATGTGACAACATTCACAGTATAGGCCTAATTTATCTTGACAGAAAACTCAACACCAATATGAAGATAATGAGTTTGCACCATATAAAGTTAAAAGGAATCTTTCTGTAATGCCACAAATCATAAATGTGCAGAAAAATTATCTGAGCTTAAGTACACTAATTAAATATCATATTCCATTTAACCAAACTAGGCTCATGTAATACTTATTAATTACAAAAAAAAACACGAAATAGATTGCACGCCATTTGAAAATTAAGAAATCTTGAAATCAATCATTAATAAAACAATTTTAAAGTAAAATTTATTTCATAGAAGACTTCCAATAGATTTTATTACACTATATTATCTATACCGGGCAATATACGAATTAC
>JAGDQP010016740.1:457-28448 GCA_022664845.1 Lepisma saccharinum
CATCAACGAAGCCCTATCCAAGCTCAACAAGATCAACGAAATTCTTTCTGTTAGTTTCATAATATTGCAAATTACAATACTTTTGTGTTGACTAGAGCATGTTGTTATTGTTGTTCTTTATTATTATTATTATTATTATTATTATTATTATTATTATTATTATTATTATTATTATTATTTATTATAATTATTATTATTACCACCACCAATAATAATAATAATGCAAAAGATGCTGTAATATTTTGTGCACCACCTGAAGTCTAGACCACGAGCCGCCACTGATATATATATATATGATAAGAAACAGGAAAACGTTGATATTAGTCTATATAGTACACTACATTACATTCGCCATAACATCACGTGTCAGACATTCCATTCTCATGACTGCAGCACTATTCACAGCTCACTAAGTTATATGGCTAATTAGAAATCGAATTAGTGCTGTTAATTAGGACTTTGCGATTGCAGAATTTCAATTCCAAACAGCAAAATCGCCGCCAAATCTGATGGATCTATGTCGACTATCGAAAGTTATATGTAAATCCCAGAAAAGTTGTTAGAAACAAAATATTGTTAATATCGAAATATAGTTGTAAGTCGAATATCACTTTTATTGAACATAGTACGCTGAATATCAAATGCCATTCACGTGGAAGAATTGTTGGAAATTCAAATATTATACGTATCGAAATGATTCAAAATTTAATATGATTTATACTAAAATTTTATTACAAATCTAATACTGTTCATATCGAAAAAGAAATATTGTTCAAATGAAAATCATTGGAAATCTGTCATTGATCATATCGCGATATCTTTCTATATTGAAATAAGTTGCATCAGTTTTCTCGATATTTCTCTTGCGATAGTCCACAATATTTATCCAATAATCTATGCAGCCTACTTTAAATATATTATACTGAAGCATGCATGGGAAGCCGGGATTATTCTGTATAAACAAAACAGACGCGTGGTCGCAAAAGCGAGATTGTCAGCTACATTTTTGCGAACTGATTTTGAGAAATAGAAAACATAAGTACCGTAGTTGTAATTGAAAAACCTAAAGATTATCGTTCATGATACTTGTTGAAATATATTGTTAAAATCTTTACAAGAAACCAGAAATACTATACATAAAATAATTGTTACTGTAACACAATAAACATTGCACGTTCAGGAAATTGTTGTTCAATTCAATACAATGATTCACACAAAAATATGCTGCAGCAACAATACCTACGTTTCGGTCTTTTCAAATTAACTATAATATTTTCTTTTCTTTGTACCGCTCCCTCTCCCGAACAATTTTTCTTACATCCATTTCGCGTCCTTTTCTGAACATGGTTTGGTTGGTTTGAACATCCGTATTCTGTTAACTGTTGTTGACGACTGTTAGAACGTCAACATCTATTAATATATTGGATTACAATAATCAATTTAAGTAATTGGTCAACAAATAATTCGATCCGGTCAACTATTTCTCATATTTAATATAAATTTTTGTAGTTTCAATTTTAAAATTTGCATGAAACTTATGATATAAGGCGTTTAAACCGATCTCCAGGGACTCGTAAACTCAAACTACCAGACTGAACAGGTTGACACTTACTTGTCTGTTTAAATTTCCAAACCTAAAGAATTAAGTCCAAAATCTAAAGATTGAGATTTTGAGAGATTAAAGGTTGAACAGTTTAGAGAATGATGCATCTGATTTTATTATATGTGGCTATTATATTAGTAATAATAAACATGTGTATTTAATGGAAACCAAGTGTATGTACACTACATCTTCTGTTGTTACAGTCTATTCATGCTTCACACCAACTGGCATTAAAATTGAAACAATATGCTTTAAAATATGCTTCTATTATTGTGAATAAATGCATGATAAGCTCGAACAATATTCTTTCATATTCCCGATATTCGCAATTTAAATTTTGAACACTACTGAAACATTTTTTTTTTCATTCAGAGTTTCAGCTCATCTCTTATGCGTAAAAGAAGTTTAACATTTAATACAATAAACGTATTTTCACCACACATTTGGAAAAAAATGTGACATTCTAATGCAACTAAAATCTTGATAATTCTGTGTTGGTGTTTAATATTTAGGTCCCTTGATAGCCAAGCTATAAAGAAATAAATTTTATAATCCCACTCAACTCGTTCGTCTGTCCTGGTTCAAAAAATAAATCTCATGAACCGTAAGGTGTAGAGGAGTGGTTTATATGTTGCTGAAAATGTATGGACTTGACTAGGAAAGAACAGCCAGAACCGTCTTGATTGACTCATTGAGTCAGTGTTGCCAATCCCGTTTTAAAAACACTTGTTCATTTTTTTCTATTAATTTAGACCAATCTGACATAAACTAGGCATACACACTATTCGATACAATAGAAACATACTGTTGGTGTTACTGTTTCCAAGCCTTTCACTTGTTAGTGTTGCCAACCTATTTTTCATAAAATTCAGTCTTTCAAATTGCTTCTATTGCATTATACGTAGCAGCACCAACATGGGCATAAACATTATCCGAAATAATAGAAACATATTATGAGTATTCTCGCCACAAGTACCCTAGTTTTCAGTGTGGCCAACCTATTTCTATATTTAATTTTTCAAATTCGTTCAAAAGCATAGGATGTATCTGTATTAAGATTAGCATAACAATTATTATACCAAACAGAAAAATAGTCTGGTTGTCACTACCCCCAAGAAAACTAGTTTAGTTGTCAATGTTGCCAATCGATAGTTTAAAATTCAATTCTTCAATTTCTCCCCATACCATAGTAGGGATCCGCACCAATCTTATTCGACACAAAAAAAAAACAAATACTTTTGGTGTTCCTGTCCCTAAGCACTTCAGTTGTGTGTCTTGCTAATCTATTTTATAAAGTTTGCGTGTCTGTGATGCTATCAATGGCAAGAATTGAACCTTCGCGATTGTTAATACAATCACATTGCTAAGCTGTTTCTCTTTTTTGTATTGTTTCCTTAACATTTAGCTACAGTATGATAAACCTATACTTTATAAATTCTACCTCAATGTGTTTACACTTGACAATGACAAGACATTTTGCTAACGAACATTGCACACAGAAGCTAATTGAAAAATCAGTGTAATTTAATTACATATTTCAAGTTCACAGAAAAAATGTACAGTAATACTTATAAAAACTAAAATTTCGACTACAAAATTAAGAACACATAAAACAGGCGAATAATAGAAAAGTTAAAAAAAAAACGTAAAATTGAAAACATCATATACATCTTCTAATACATCATGTTTAGAAATCGTAGCCTCATCTGTGAGACAGATGACGTTTTACGAGAAGTTAAGTTTTTAATTTGTTCTTTATTTTTCTCTTATTCTCTTTTTTATTTTACTGTATTCTTAACTTCGAAGACGACAATGGATTAGGGTTTCCGCCAGGATTTTCAATTTGGGGGGTGTAAAGTAAAAAATTCGGAGAGTGTAAGTGGAGTTTGCACAGTTTCTATTGATTTTTAGTAGCAAAAATGTTCATGTTGGGGGTGTTGTTGAGAATTTGTGGGCGAGGTTCTTCCGGAATCACTGCAATGGATTATAGTTGAAAGGTTACGTTTTTAAATATTAGCGTACTAAAACTTTTCTGGAAACTACAAAACAGTAAGTAAATTACACAAATTATAACTTTGAAACTGTTGCAATTGAGGTTCAGCTTTGGTTTGTAGATTTATATATATCAATTCACAAAATTGGTGAGGGTTTTTAACACTGTATTTTATTTTATTTATCAGTCACTTATTGTAATTCCGGTGAAGAATGAACAATTGTACATTGTTATAGACAGAACCATCGGAGAAGTAGAAACTCAAGTCAGATTTCACATATAAAAAGTCATTATTCCACAACATTTCATGCGGACATGCGAGAGATTTTTAAGCAATGTATCCAGAAGTCTTTGGACAAAAGCCTAAATCTTCTGTTTCGCGGAACTTTTAGAAAGTTTTATATTATACATGGTTTTGCTTCCCTGCTTAATATTCATAAGTTCACTGAATTCTCTTATATTTCAGGTCGTTTATCACATAAATACACAAAACTTCCATTTCATACATTATTATAAATCTTGTACATATTATTATTATTAGTGTTACTATTTCCCTTGTGTCGGTTTTGGAAGTATGTCTAAATTTGGACTGGTACCTACAGCTTACATAATTTCTGATCAGTGAGCATGGAGGGGAAGCGCCGGTTGTCTTTAATTTCGGCTAATGGAAGTGGGACAAGCCATAGAAAAGTCTCTCCATTTCTTAAGTAACTACCTACTATCATGATGCTTCCCAATAGTACAATATTATTGTTCGTTATGTGAAGTTACTAAGTTTAAAAAATAAGTAAAATTTAATTGATAACAGTACTGACAATCAATCTATTGATTGAAACGTTATGTGTTCTGCAATGGAGATACTTGACTAGTTTTGTAATTGTAATGAAAAAAATAATTTAGATGTATTAGTTTGTTAGTAGGCTCTTTTTACGAAATTTGTTTCGAGTAAAAGTAATTGTGACATGGAATAAGATATTAATATTTTATAATAAAGATCTTATTTCTAAAAGGTATGATTCTTGGCTACTGTTAGGAAACTAACTTCACAAATTGTATTCCCTGGAACAGAGTACACAGTTGCACAAATTTATATGGTTATCACCATAATGTCAAAGCAACTTGCACATTTAATGATTAAATAGCATACACGTAAGAACAATAACTGCCAGGAAAATAGTTTGGAAAACTACAAAACACTTAACTGTAAATAACTGAAACAAAAGTACTTTAAATTAATCATTCACAAAACCTATTACTTATTTCGTTACGTATCAACCTGTGGGCTCCTCTATTGTGCGTATGAGAACTACACTGAATGAATAATAATAAACAAAGGTAAGACTAAACTTATTTTAGTCAGAATATTGATACCCAAGTTATAAGGAATTCAAAGATCGAACTAAATCGAAATTTAGACAATTTACAGAATAAAAGGATGAAGTTAAAATATTTCTTTGCTGAAGAATTAGTCATATCGACGCCTGAGAATTAAATTGTCATTTCTCCTATTAAATTCCTATGGAGATAGTAGAAAATAATCCCCAGGCGTCCATTTGTAAGTTGCTCTTCGAAAGTTTGTCGGGACTAGTGTTCAAGCTCCTTGAAAATGTTCTACATTTTAAAAGGTTGTATATATTCACACAAGGTACGGGGAATATGATGGATGAGACAGGGTCCCAAAATTACAATTGGTGAACTTCCTGTAAGTTTTGATCTGATATATTATTGTATGTAACCCAAGGTAGTTCACAGAGAGCTTACTGGTTCCAATACAGTATTAAGACTAGTTAGTGTAGTTTCATGTAGATCACCAGTTAATTGGGTATTTCTTTGAAGGGGTTTGTTGCAAAATTCGTTAGAAAGTGTTGCCAATCAGTGTAGAAAAGCTGTAACTTCAGACCATGAGTGTTTTGTGCTCTCTTATACATAAGCTATTCTTCATCGTCACAAATCCATTTTACTCTAGAAAGAGACACATCTTCTGATTAACTTGTCACAATGAGGATTCAACATAATAGTCAACGGCTGGGTGTAGAGGCGTAACTACTATGGCGCAAAACCCCGCAATGCGTGGGGCGCCTCTTCCAAGGGGACTCTTAACCGTACACTCTGAACGGACCGAATAGACCTCCGTCCTTGGGTACTCTCTTGCGGAGGAGGCATAAAATGCATTTACGCCTCTGTCTGGGTGGTTAATATACATTTGAACTTCGCCTCCAAATATACTTCACATTTTTAAAAATCTGTTAGTATATCTTAATATAGTAGAATATACTTAAAACTATGCAGCATTTTTCTTAGAATATCGTAGCAGATCGCCCCCACTAACACACACACACGCCGCATATTATTTAGAAAATACTCAAATTAGCTTCATAGAAACTAAAATTAGTTTTTAGTATTTATTTAGATCGGGAGTTCTTTAAATCGGGAAAGCAAACTAAAATGAAAAGGGTTTGACACATGTAAAATCATACATTTAAAAGAGGTAGCTGGATTCAAATCTGTTAAATGACTTTCTATAGCTAATTTGGTTGATGATTTAGGATGCTTTACATTTAAATTAGGAAATTAAAGGATTGCCCATTTGGAAGGGGATAATAACTAAAGAAAAGAAAAGCATACAAAGAAAGAAGGGGGAATTTCTCGTAACGCATTTTAAAGTCTAACCCTCCCATTTACTCCGATGTATTTTATATTCTTACAAACCGATATAAGTTGGTGATTTTTTTGAGCTTTTGGACTGAAACTTTTTTTTTAAACTGTGGACGTCTTGTTTTATCGTATTAAGTAAGACACATTTTCTTTTAATTTTTTAGTATACTATGGGGACAAATTCACATTATTACAGATATCTGCCTTTTCTTAACGTGTTTATATTAACTCGCTTTCTTATCTGTCTGTTCGGCACAAATTTTGCAATCGATGTTAAACTCACTTCCCATTATCCGATTTCTTTGAACTTTTGTAAACTTGCTTGCTTCCGATAACAATATAATATTCAATCATTAGATATACGACAAATTAATCCAGTTTACTGTATATAATTAATTAAAATAATTCGAAATTTTATCCTCTTATGTTGGTAAAAGTTGCTGTCGGATAGGCAACCCAAACAGCTCCTGTGTTTCGGAAGTTTGCTCCCCTTTGAGGATGTGGTCACGTAAGAATTGTTCTTTGCTAGTTTGACTAAAACGTAAAATAAATTGAATTAATCTTATGGATCGGAAAATCTTGCTTACCTTATCATAATATCTAAGAGCACCCAGGCGTTTATTTTCCGATTCATAAATTTATTATTGTTTACTTTTTAGTCCATCTTAAAATCCTTTTTTAAAATCCTTTTTTTTTTTTTCATATTTCCTATGTGTTGTAAAAAGTAATCAACACGTTTATTGTCCACCACTTTCTTCTTGGTAGAACTTTCTCTTCATGCACTTCAAATAATTCTAAGAACAAAAGTTGGGGAGATGGGTGCGGGGAGGTGGATGACTATAGGATGAAGCAACGAAAACAACCGCAGTGTTAGTAACGCTACGTTTTTAAGTACGTGATCATTCATTTTTGATGTTTGCGATCCTTCTATCTTGCTTCCTCTGTTTCTGTGTCCTCTTCATCCCGCCCCACCATCAACTGTCTCTTCTTGCTGTATCTAGAGTGTAAAACTTTAGTTATTTTCTATTCCCGTTTAGTTATTTTTTTTCCTCTGTGCTGATGTGGGATCCCTCTCATATCCCCAGAAGATTGTCTTTCTGGTACCACCATCTGGGCGGAGAAGGCTTTCGCGTGAGTTACGGTTGCTCTTGTCTCCGTATAGCTGAGATTGGGACGTCTGCCAAAGTCATACAGCTTCTCTTGCACCACTCATCCCCCTCTCTCTGCTACGATGTTCCGATAAGCACTTTCAAGTTTTCTGGCAGCTACCCTACTGTGAGGAACTTCTGTACAAGGCATTTCCACCCTTCCACTTTCTCTCTATACTATCTAGACTGTTACCTTCTCTGTCTCTCTCTCTCTTACTCTGTGTGTGTGTATGTGTGTGTGAGAGAGAGGGTGTCTTTCCTTATCTGAAACTAAGGAATTGGCAGTCCTGAAGTTACGGTACAATCTGAATGATGTAATACGTCAGACTAGAGACCAAAATTGCATTGGCAAAATAAATGGCATCAGTTTATTAAGCAGTCCTTAAAATATAGTTTTCTTTTCTTTAATTTAATGTATTGTCTTCTTAAAACTGACTTCTTTTTTGTCTAATTTATTCCTAATAGTGCGTTCATCGAAAAAATCGCAATATAATAACGTTAATTTAATATTGAAGAACAACATCCACTATTGCTCAAATGTCTACCGTACTTTTATTTTAGCTTGGAAAAATTCTGTAAGTCACTAAACGATGCTTTCGTCGTCGTAAGTAGCTCACATGCGATTTACCGAAATAAATCTCCTCTGAAATGTCTGGATCAATGATCACTAATTTTCACATAATTGTGGTATTTATTATCTTAAAATGCGAATCAATGACTCTTCCATATTTTATATTACTTTACATACAACTCTCCAAAATTTATGTTTCTTCCTATAAAGATATACATTCTAATTTTCTCAGTATATACACTGATACAATTTATACAATACAATACACCACCCAAAAGACATTATCCTAAAACCTTCATATAATACTTTTACATATTTCTTTAAATTCTATCATTTATCCCCACATCTCTATTCCTTTAACGGCTGTTCTCTCATCTAAGTGATATTCTGCCTTTATAATCGCATTTCCCATTCTTCCAACCAATTGACCCCATAGTCCACCCTTAAGCAAATTTTCTAGATTGTTCACTCTGCTTTGCTCCATTTCTTTACACAAGAAAACAAGTAGTAATAGCAGTAATTGTGCAGAAAGTTTAAAAGGTTGGAAATCAGTTAAAAGTTGTGTGGTTACTATGGTAACGGAACATTAAGAACAACAAAATAGCTTTCATGCATTGTGTAAGAAGGCCAGGATATATTAACTACAAAATTTGTATTGTGATCAAATGCACAACCATTCACGATTTAAAGGCACCAGAGCGTTCACTGTTTCCATGTTAGCGAGACTCTGTTATTAAAACTAACATTGGTGCTTTAGGTAAGAACGGTTTGATCAATTCATTCTAAATTCTTTATGATTATATCAGGTTCAACCCTTAAGACTTAAACCACATTAGAATGTAAAATTATTTACCGTCTCTATTATAAAGAGGTTGAGTTATTAATAACACATTTCGAGCTTTGCATAGAAATGATTAATCTGGTTTCAGCTAAACTTGACATACTACTGTAGGAAAATCTTCTTAAAGATTTAATTATTGTAAAATATTATAACTGTTACTGTTTCCATGGTAACGAAACCTAAACAAATATCCGAGCATTTCGTAGGAACGATTGCTCCGATTCGAACCAGACTCGACATAACGATGTAAGGAAAAGCTCTTACACCTTTTACCGTATTAGATTGTTAAAGAATTTACCGCTTCCATGGAAACGAAATTGAATATAGATTTTTTTTTGTTAAACTTTGCAATAAATTTCACCAATCATTCCGATCAATTTTGCAAACAACGCAAAGTACCGGTACAAATGAGTCCCAGTATAGAGTCCTACATTAAACAAGTTTTATGAGGAGCTCTAGCTCCATCTAAGTTAATAATGTGTACTACTACTGCGTGACACATGTTGGTAGTATCTATATGTCCTCAGCTCAAACTCTCATCTAAACTGCTGCAATTTATTTGATTCGTTTTGCAATGACATTATTGGCTGAGTAAAGAATTTGTGCGCGAGGTCCGTCTGAGTGAATACGCCATCTGGTGAGAAATTTTCCAATTGTAAGAGTAAGGAAAATATCAGCCCAGTCCTTATTTATATACCATTATAACATTCGCCTGATGAAAATCATAAAAATTCAAATTTAGGATATGCTTAAGCGAGACGAACCGACGTGCGTCATCAGTACCGACAGTATCTACTGGATCACGGGGGCTGGATAGAAATGTTGCAATTACTTAATAACAAGTCTTGCTATAATTTTTGTATACAGATTACAAATTCAGTCACGTACTTTACAATGTAATTGTAATTTAAATCGAAAGCATTTTCGCATGGATATTTTAGTATATACAGAGTTTAATTCAGCTAGCATAGTCAAAAAGAAACGGAAAACAGGAAAAGAGGGGTATCATAAATTGACTATTTCCTCTCTACAATGCCTGTTTTATTCGTCATCATCATCATAATCATCATCATTCACAAGCTTACCTTTACCTCAGTTCACTAGCAAAAAACTTACATAACGTCTCTTCTTTTCTGTATGTGAGCCAATTAAGATTGCGAGACGTATCACAGAAGCTGATGTAAACTCATAGGGAGAGAGGGTCTATTATGGCCGGTGTTATAACCTTTGCGACTCGTGTTACTGGGTGCATTATGATCCAATAAAAACTGGTTATATAGACCGAAACCAGCGCTCGACTACGCTAGAAGGAAAGTAGCAGCCATCGCACTTTTTTTTAGTTGTTACGACAAACAACGAACAGTGTGAAATATAGAGAGAGATAGAGATAGAAATGACGTCATACATCACAGATGCATTCCAGAAGGAAAGGTAAAGAGCTTCTCTCTTCGGAGTAATCAACACGCGTTTACAATAGTGACGTCAGATCAGCTAACAAAAAATATATTCACGTTCTGCTGTAATAGTGACATTGAATTTGAGAAACGGTAATAAAATAGTATACTTGCGTACCTCTATAATTTCAGGTGGTAAGGTAAGCCAGGGCAGTAATGATATTTATTAGATGTAGTACTAAATAAATAATAGAGTATTTGTATTTCAGTTTTTCAGAAAATATTATACAATGTTTTCAATTATATTATGATTCTGACTTGTACTTACTGTCAAATCATATATACAGGGTGATTGATTAATCGGTGACACCCAAACAAGAAAGAAAGTTAACTTCTATATTTACTAAATTCCGCTTCGTTTTTGTGATGCAGTGTTTCTAACTTGGAGTTAAGAACATAATAATAATATTCAATATGATAATTTCGCGATAAATCAAAAAAGAAATGTTGAAGTAACATTTACTTTTGATAACATTTAATTTTATCAATGTAGTAGATACTAGAAATTCAAATGTGACGTGATCAGTCAGACAATCTTGCCAATAAAGTTTTCTCTTTCCAAAATAGAGCTTCATAAATTTATTAAATAATTGTATTCCTAGTTGATTTAATTATCATATGTAAAGCAGAAAATTACGTTGTTTCAAATTTTCGATAATATATGGAGGTTGAATGTTGAAAATTTCGATTTACCATTTTAAGCCTGATGAAATACTAGGAGTTTGCAACGCTGCTTTCTGTGGTTTACATTTTATGTTCATCAGGCGATACCAGATATCTAATAAACCGGCGTAGTGGAGGCCGTACACTGCAAAAACAGTACCTTTGAATAGTGGGTACAAAATTCCGATTTTGTACGCACAATTTTTGAGAGGCAGTGGCGAACCCAGGATTGGGTTTTGTGGGGCGTTTTTTGCTTCCCAGTCCTTGGAAGGGCACACATTAATAAAAAGCGATGGTAAAATATGAATTCCTGTGCCCGTCACTGCCTCTTAATAATAGGCGGTACAATGTACCCACAATTTTTTAGAATTAGTGACGGGCACAGGGACTAATATTTTACCATGATTTTTTTGTAATAATGTGTTCCCTCCCAAGGACAGAGAGACAAAGAACCGCCCTTCTAAATCCAACCCTGGGTTCTACAAATCAGGCGTTTCGTGTTCAAATCCCGGCTAGAACGTTGCAGAGTTTTCTTAAACACTCTGATGCCTGGTGTTCTGAGGTGCACTCAACGTCCTATCAAATTAAGGTAACGGTGTCTCCTGGGCACCTTGTGCGGTAAAAGCGGTCACAAATGGGACTGACCACCATAGCTGACTTCAAGGAGTTAGTCGAGAAGGTGTGGAGCACTACCTCCACATTCCCTATGTGTCATACATGGCGCGCGTGCATCCCGTAGGGGGTATCTTTACCTTGCCGTCACAGTAGTCATCTCTCGGTTTTCAAGCGAGACGTAAGGACACTGAGAAACGAAATAGCTGATTTGTCTCCCGAGGCATTGACTTCAAATCTAGAAGTTCATAGACGAGTATTCAATGGTTCTAACCACCTTCGCAGTACTTGAAAATGGTTCATTTGTGGAACATTACAAATTATTCAGTTTGCTGTCTTGCTTCCTTCTCAACCTTTTTTTCCTTTCACGTGAAGAATGTAGCATTGGGAAAAGCTGCCAACAATAATTTTGCTTATAATTTGATACGAAATTACATTTCGATCTACGGGATATATCCTAGTAAACTGAGGAAAATTTCAGTCAGTGCGATCGGTAGTATGACTCAAACCTTTCTTTCTTGTCCAGTGACGATACGACAATTAGTGGAGTAGCCGCCTGGCTTGCTATATTGGTGTCAGCACATAACTCTTCACACAGTGATGGTGATAACTGAACTTCATTTTGTATGAGTCATTTTGGTATCTTTTAACTTTGGCCTGTCTCCATTAACTGAGCGCAATGCATGTTAAAATCCACAAATATCTGTGCTACAGGCAGGATTAGCACCCGCGATATTGGAGTTGCTGAGCTAACGCCTCAGATTACACATCTACTTCGGTCGGCACAATGATGGTGATGGTTGTGCTCTGTTCGGATGTAGGTTTATAACCCGAAGGTTCCTCAGCATGGTAATCAATGATGGTTTGTCGTTACCTTTCATCGCATGACGATGTACCAAGGACGGGACTTAAGTTTACGGTGGACTCCGACCCAGTTCATTAGATCTGATCCCACTAAGTTTGTTGCGTTCCATCAGACACACTAAAATTATGGTTCGAACCTATTCAATTGTAGGTAAGTTTGGGTGTGTTGAATTAAGAGAAAGTTCAAGTTTCCAACCTACGATTTTGTCCCGAATCAGGTTGTGTTTCAACTTCAGCCTGATTAGAAGCACTGAGAGCTTGACTAACAGAAATCAAAACCGATTAGGAGGCTACGACCGAAACCACTCATTTACTGGGTAACTGTCACAACGAAAGAATCGTAAATTGCATATTGTCAAAAAAACTAAACATTTCCTATATTCTTTGATCGGTTTTGTTGTTAGATGTTATGGTAATATTTGAAAATTATTTTCTCATTTTCAAATCTATTGAGTTTCGGTATACTGTAATTTGATTCCCCGAACCAAAATAACGTGTTCCACCTATATGTAATAGTTATCCAACAAGCTTTACATGGTACCGAATAAGCCATGCTCATGAAGCATATTATATCAAGAACCAGGGCAAATATTAATGACGTAACAAAAGAACCAGTTACTTTGACAAAACACTGGCTATTACAGAGAGCGACATTGTTCTACACATTTAAATGGCTTTAACGAAACGATCTGTAGAGCCAGTCACATAATAGTTGTTTTCTGTTGTATAATACAACCAAACAGCATTTCCTAAAATTATTTATAGCATGAATTTTAATATCACCACTCACTTAGTTACGTAACTTCAAGTTTTTATGAGTGTTGGTTACAGAACATCGAAGGTTCGAAATTCATTGCTAAACTGACATATCCATAGTGCTCTTATCGTCGATACAATTCATTTAATCTTTTATCTTTTCGGGTGTATAATTGAATGTCTTGGTGAAATACATGTTTATTTCGCTCTGAGATAGGAATTAGGATTTTGTATGGAAACTGCTAACTCGAATGCGGTGCAAGGATCAACTTTGCAAATTTTAAATTAAAATAGGAATAATTCATTCAATTCTTTGGAACAATCATTGAATATAAAACAACTTTCACCGGACAGATGGCCGAGCGGTCTGCGGATGTAGGCCATCGGCTCGAAAGTCCCGGGTCCGAGTCCTGCAGGGACATGGGTGTTAAATTTAACAGTTAAAGGCGAACCGTGATGGGCTGAAGTCCAAAGTTACTAGACTGGTCCATACAAAAATAAAGTTTACCAAAGTTTATGAAACAACTTTCATAAGAAACATTTTTTTTCTTATATTTTTCATTGCTTGCAGCCTTCGAAAACAGGCTTCAGGACCAAATTTCAAACCCACTTCCAGATTAGCTAGATGAAATGCACACATTCGTTGACAATTAAAAAATATGTAAAAGAAAAATGTCTACATTTTCTGAACTGTCTGAGTTTTCATGGGTTTTCGGAATATTTTTCGGCCAAACCTTCTACCAATTTTCTCTTAGTATTTATAAAATGTATGTTTCTTATCGACGCGTCTAATCATGTACAAAGTTGAAATCTATTTTGTGTTTTCTGACTTCTGATGCGATGTGTAACGCACTTTTCTACCAGTTTCAGAATTTACTCAAACGAATCTCCGCTTTAATATATATATTGTTAACTATGTTTCAGAAGTGGTAAACACCAAATGTTCTTTCTTTCTGATGCTGGGTTTTATATTGAACTCCGTAATCTACTCATCGCAGCATCCTTCTTCCCTTTGTTTTGAAAACGATGTTTTGCTGCGTTCAAAATTACATTAATAAATAACACTGTACATCCTGCAAAACACGTAAAGAATCATTAAATCTAATGTAGCCTAATCAGAAGCAAATCCAACCCGTTAATCGGATCTGCATTTCTAATCTAGATACATCACGGATAGATATACGGGCTCATTTTCAATAGAGATCATTAGCAATGGTTCTGTTTCGCCAAAAGTGCTTGTTCGTATCGCATTTTTTTATTATTTTAATGCTGTTAGTGTCCTTCTTTGGCACTTGAGTTCGTTTCATTCCCCTGCTATTTACCCTTCTAATCTTCCTTTGTTCTTTTGGTACTTCGTCCGTCCAATCTATGTCATTAACTTATCATGCTTCATCTTCTCTCGTAGCTGAACTATTCTTTGTCTTCTCACTTGAGCTGTACTTCATCTCGCATCTCAGTTATATCACATTTCTCTGTGTAGAGAGTTTTACACTGGCCAGGCCTCTAACACAGTCTCCATCTTACAGTCATCTTCTTCGTACCTCACTTACTTTCCCTTCGGATGTTCTGTAACTTGCTGTTGTTCTAATGCCTCATCTATGAACCTTTTTATTCCTTTATCTGAATCTTCAAACCTTCCACAGGCTATGGCTTTATTATAAACTGGCCTTCTACAACCTCAATTTGAATTTGTTTAACACTTAATTCATCAAGCTATACTGCTTTCTGAAAATAAATTATGATGACACTTGCGAATTCACCTTGTCCCCATAGTGTTGCCTTAACTTATAGAAAACATTTCTTAGTAATGACCATGCACAATAACTACAAAGCCGCTCAACTACTTTGTCCGACGTCAGTGGTCTGTTCACTCTCATAGACGATTGAAACTTTTGCTGTTCATAATAGACCATGTTAGGCGGATTCAAATCAATCACGAGTTGGTAGTATGCTAATGCCATCTCGAAATCTTCATTTTATATACCGAGTTGTCTAACTGTTTCTTTCTACTCCAATGTATCTTTTCATAACCTCATTTGTTTTAGTGTTCCTAAGCTGTTATCGCTTCAACGTCCCCACTATTACTTTGCTGGAATAGTCCTCAATTTGTGGATCATTATGTACAAGGGAAAGTCAATAAATAGGCTAGTAATGGCCAGAGAAATAAAAAAGTATCAAATACTTACGTGACAACCAGATTGATTTTTTCCAGATAACTACCACGTAGACTGAGACACTTATCCTTGAAATGTACAAGTGTCCAACACTTGCTGCATAAAAGTCTTTGGGTAGCTGCAGCAGAGACATACATACCTCCCGTTAAATGTCTGTAACATTCGCGCAACTTTTACTACTAACGTGAGCTTTGAGCAGGTCAATAATTTCTCCCTATATTCAAGACGCAATTGTGTTCATGAATATCTTTAACAGGACGACTTTTCACTCGCAAAAAGTGTACCATTGCACGCTGCTCTTCTAATGTACATGCGTCCAGCAGGGTAGTCATTTTTCACACTACACTTACACGCTCTCAATGATCGTTGGCGTTGCTCACTGGTGCCACTTTTCGAAAACACTCATGGCTATTTTTTGTTATTCCCTATCAGATTGTAACTTATTTACTGACTTTATCTCATATTATGAGAGTTGTTAATTCTATTGTTTCTTTTATGAACATGATGGCATTTTGCATTTATCAATCGATAGCAGAAAGGAGTCTCATTTTCGTCAGTAATGTTACTGAAAGTTTCCTTGCACCCAGTTGTCTGGCTCACCTAACATTTCCTGAATCCTGCTACGTACAACACTCATCAACGTATTTGTTAACGTTCCACTTTATTAGAAATTAAAAAAAGGAATTGAATTCCAGATTTTAGACACATATTATAATTATTAGCATACGTAAGAACGTCAATGAATAAGAGAAGATATAGGGTTTGTCTTCCCTGTCTGTCCGTCTCCCTTAGATCTCAGCAACTAAAAGTCCGACAGAGATGAGCCACATACCATTGGATTCACCGTTGTCTGAAACGATCTGGAAACTTATGAGTTTAACTCTAAAACGGGGAGATCCTTTTCAATCGCTTAGTATTCTCCATTGGTCTCACTCTTAGATCTCAGTAACAACAAGTCTTGCAGAAGTTAGCCATATGACGTTGGATTTGTGATGGTCTGAAACGGTGGGGCAAGTTATGGCTTTAACTATAAAGCTGTCAAATCCTTTTTAAATTGCTTAGTATCCTCCATCTGTATGTTTGTATTTCCTCCACCAGATCACAGTAACTACAAGTCAGATAGAGATGACCTATACAGCTCTGCATTCGCCATGCTTGGTAACGGTGGACAAAACTATAACTTTGATTCTAAAACTGGCAAGTGTCTTTTAATAGCTTAGTATACTCCATTGGTCCTTACAATAGAACGCAGTAACTAGTTGTCCGCGTATAATTAACCATACGTTGTTGGATTCCTCATGGTCTGAACAGATCGGGAATATAATGATTTTTACCCAAAAGCTGGTAGGTCCTTTTCAATCACCTAGTATTCTCCTTTTATCTTCCCTAAATCTCTTTAACTTCAAGCCAGACAAAGACGAGCCATACATTGTTGCATTCATCATGGTCTGAAACGTTGGGGAAAACTTTAACTTTACTCTTTAATTTTGTTAATTCTTAAAATAACATTTCATTTTGTACGGGAACCCTTTAGTTTTCTCTATAATAAAACCGTTAATTAGATTAATAATAATAATAATAATAATAATAATAATAATAATAATAATAATAATAATAATAATAATAATAATAATAATAATAATAATAATAATAATAATAATAATCAGGTTGTGAAATGGGGCGAAATATATACATTTCTAAATCCTATGTAGCTACTACTGTACCAGGTACCAAACTGTTTACCATCTGAGCTATAGCTTGACTACTAATGTATTCCTAATTATGTATTCACATTGTTTGGCAAAGCAGAACAGGAATCTCTTCCGCATAATTAAGTGAATAATTTTGGTTGATTGACATATATATTGCTATCCGGAAAACAATCTCATAGTTCCTTAACCTCTTCAAAGCAACCTATTAGCAAAGAAAAATCGCATTTGTGAGAAAATTTTCGGAAGTACAAAAATTAATTTAAGAGGATAATAGGTAAGGTAAATTGTGCGTAAATGAAACAAAATAACAAATATATAAAGAATAAACAAATACATCTCAGCAGCTGGTGGACGTGCAATTACAACAAGTTGCTAATTTTAATATTGGTTATTTTCGGTTTCAAATGATGATACTCTAGAACACTGTTTTGTAGTATTAGTTTTTCTTCTAATCTAGCGATTTTATAGCTAAAGCTTATGCAATATATGAATAATTATTAAACCTTTTCTTTCTTTTTGACTTATGAATTGATCCAGTTTTACCTCTTTCCGCTATTGAAGGTTGTTTTACTGAAAAGTCTTAATACGCTTGATGAGTAAGAAGTGCAATTAACTTAAATAAATGCATTGGGACCATCTGGTAGTTCCCATTCATTTTAGCTCAGAAAAAAAAAGAATTTGCATCTGAAAGTTCCACATTGGTATTCACTCATGGCTGTTCTATTCTCTATCCCTCTGTGTATGGATGTGTGTGAAAGAGAGTGAGAGAGGGCGGAGTGATAGTGAGTAAGAGAGGAAGATAATTTTCTTAATCATAAGGTATACTCAATAACTTTCCATAATTTCCATTTATAATTTTGTTTGTAATAGAAACTAGCAAAACAGTTTGTGTATTACTATTACAAAAAGCTTTTGCAGTTTGTACGCGAGATGTTCCAAAATCAACAGACAGCAAACAGAGAGAGAGACGAGTGAAGAGGAAGAGAAAATATTGATGGTTTGCCCAAGACATCACCAATTTTAAATGACTTTTTTCTCCTTTCCCTCTCTCAAACGAAGGAGTTTACTTAAAGCTAACTTTTAAGTCTGTTTATTTTATGTAAGAAGACCAACTATAAACTTTTCTCATGTTATTAAAAGAGAAAATGAATTTCTTATTTACTTAGGAGTAGTTGGTTGCTTTTTCCAATTTCAATTAAATCCTTCTAAGAACATTTTATAATATTAACTTCTATCGCCACGTACAAGCATGAATTCTTCTTCCGTGTCGTCATTATCTGTCTCTGCTTGTAGAGGTGCACATAGATACGAGAAGAAGATTCATTTTTAAATAGTAGTCGCGTTTTATAAATATTACCAGTGAATCTTGAAATTAATTTCCTTTGACAGTTATTTATTACTACGAAATTCCCAGAAAAGTATTTTATATCTTAGGAAAATAGTTTGGACTATTTGTGGTTTCCCTCTCAAACATTATTTAATCACGGTAGTACTGTCCTTAAATACACTGGATTTTATTATTTCCAAAGTGGAGCTAATGAGGCAGGAGACTGAATTTTAAATCCAACGTTTTTTCTGAGTTTTGTATTTTATGAGGCCTTGTGTTGTCATGGAGTAAGGTTTTTATAGTTGCTAAATTCCTTCATGTGACTATGTTTTCTACTGCACATTTATTCAAAGAAAGAGGAACAAGAAGAAGTGATGAACGCTGAACGCTTGGATGTGGGAACTTTAACATCTCGACACAAATAATAATTTTATTATTTTCATTAGCTTGTGTTCTAAAACAACCTACACTGAGTACAAACGCTAATCAAGATGTTTCTTGACCACTTCCTAATCGAAATTTGGTCAACTGTGAAATTTTTCGTCTTAATCGAGCACGAATGTAGCTGGCAAGATTCACAATTACTGCGCACATTTTGAACAACAGTTGCAATTTGAGTAAGGCAAACACAACTTTCACCCTGTTACTGCTGAATGGGCACACACTCACACCACACTGTTGCTAAGCATGGCACCGTTACCCACAATACGTAACGCTGCATTCGAAATCGAAAGTTACTTACCAAATATTCCTTGAATCTTGCGTGATTTCAATTCTTCTAACATTAAAATTGAATTTTGAGATGGATTTGCAGAAAGTTTGAGATACAAAACTCGACTACTAAAACCAATTTTTAAGATTACTCATTCGTGTTTAAGGCGTCTGACAGCCCCGCAACCAATCTTACTTCCATGCTTGCAGGAGTTGCCTACCAGTCAAGGAAACATGTCATAAAAGCTTTACATAATTCCATACCTTTCATGATTGAATATTCTATTAAAAAATTCTATCGCTTTAAGATACGTGTTCCAAAGCTGAACATAATCGTGAAGAACAAGTTCCTTCCACTTCAAGCTATGGATATAAGTAGTGGAAAGTAACCCTCGATATCACATTTAAAAGTATTGTATAAGTAAAAGTATGGCGGGAAAAGACAAGTAAAGAACACTTTCTACATAAGTGGGGTAAGGATAACTTCTTTAAAATTAGGCAAAGAAAAAAGTTTTCCAAAAACTAGGTAAGGCTTAAAGTCTGAAACGTAAAGCAAGTTGTTAATTTTGTAACATTAAGATTGCACAAGTGAGATAATAAATGCGTTTAGTAAAAGTGGCATAGAAACAAAATGTCGGAAGATAAAAGATAAAGCTTGTTAAAGTGATATATATTTTGGAAAGCGATGTCTAGGATACTTTTTTCTGAAATAATTGATAAATTTTATAAAAGAGGAGTAAGGGTAACATTTTATTAAAGTATAGAAAGTTATATTTTTGTAAACAAAGAGGATTTTGTAAAAGTTAGATAAGTAATGAACTTTTGTGGAAGATAAGAAATGCATTTTGTATTTGTTTCGTAAAGGTAAAGTTATCTTATCTGAAGAAACATTTAGAGAAAAAAACAATCATGTAATTGCACGCAAATCGTTTAAAGTACTCCATTCGAAGTCTCCATTTTCGCAGCTTTGCCTTGTTCTGAATCGAAATTGATTACTCGAGAACATCAAACCTTCCAGAGCTATCAACCTTCATCATAGAAGACCGAAACTTAAGTGAAACATACTTCTAGAAAATCCATCGTACTTGTTAAGTTTAAATACTTAGACAGATTAAAGAGGAAGCCGTAACCAGTATTACTATAACAAACAGTTGACCAACATGGAAGAAATTCAAACGGATCAATACCATCTTTGTTCCTTTTTTAATTAAAAAAAGATATTATTTATCCCGTCGTCTGTGAATCCACATACCCAATAAACATATATAGAAACATTTCACTCATACACACACAAACCGACCAGCAGGTTGAATTACGCAAAAGGTCAAAGTTCGTGTATTTATTTAGCGCATGCGCAAACCGCGTAGAGGGTGGAGAGGAAAAGGATGGAGTTTTCTCTAGTGCCCACTCACCGGGGTTGAGAGAGTCCCAGATGAATGGAAAAAAGAAAGAAAGGGAGAGAAAAAGAACACAACCCAAAACCATCAACCGGGCTGTTAACTTTGTACAAACGATAAACCTCCCTCTCTCAATTCTGAGAGCCGCCACTACTCCCCCATTTCGTCAACCATTCACGCCTTTCCTATCCCCTCGTAGAGATGTCTCCATGTTATCCTCTGTGTCTCTAGTTAGTCGTTTGGATTCATTTACCCAACTGAACGATAGTTAAGGATGGATGATTTGGTTTTGTTATTTCAAGAGGGGGGATTTTGCAAGAGTTAGGAGTGGGGAGAGTGTTTCTTCCTTCTCTTCTCAGAGTTTTAGTAATAATAACAATAATAACATTTTTTTATTTTCTTCAAATAAGAGGAGAAAAGAGAAGGGATGGATGGCGCTCTCTGACGTCAGAATCGAAATGAATGACGTTACTTCTTGTATATAGAAACATAGTTTCTCTCTCTTCAAAAGCGGTTCCGAAAATAGACTTAGTTCTCAAAGTACAGAACGTGAAACTTTAATGTACTTTTGTATCGTATAATAGTTTAAAACCAAAACACAACTAAATAGTTAAGAATTTTTTTCTGATCGTATTTTCATAAAGTTCAGTTAAATGGTTTCGCTTTCATACGGCCATGGATTCGAATCCAGCTGCTGGTCACTCTGTCAGCTTTACCAGCATTTTCTCTCAGTAGGCGACTCTAATGCCGTTATGGTACGGTACGTTCAAACTATACCATGGCTGTCTTCATATCCACACCCTCTCTTGGCTTCAGCCTAGCATACCTACAGAAGATAAATACAATTTAGTCAGTTTAATTCTGAATTAAGTATGTGATGTTTACTCTCTATCACTGTTGACATCTTAAAACTTAACATTACCAGAGAGATTAAATATATGATCTTTACTGCTGTTGACATCTTAAAACTTAACATTACCAAAGAGAGACTAAGTATGTGATGTTAACACTCTACTACTGTTGACATCTTGAAATTAACATTACCAGAGATTTTTATAGCATTGTAAGTTGCAACCAAACATTCTTTTCAACATTTCAGCTTTGGGTATAATTTAAGAAACCATATTAACAATTGACAGAAGTCACATTGTATGGACTAAACAAGTAGTTATATGGTCTCAGGTCGTCACACGTCTAAGTGATGGCATCCTTTCGAGAGAACTCTATTGATATAAGAGATGGAGAAGGTAGCTGGTTAAGCCTTACCAGGAAACTATCTGAAAGTCCATTAGAAGTTTCATGACGAAACGCTCCTCGTCTCGTCTAATAGATCAATTTATTTAATCAGCAAGGTTTTTTTAGTTAATGACGCCAACACGGAGAGAAAATGTGAGCCGTAAAATCTTCGGGGTGTTGTCTGTGTATTCTTCTGACACGCTTTCACATATACACAAACATCTGACATTTAGTCAATGCACGTGGAATTTTTCAATCATACTATAAACATTACAGACTACATATATACTTTAACTATAATATTAGTCAATCAGTGTTACCAAATCCCCATAAAATTATTTTAAAAGAACATCTCGATTTATATGCTCTCCAAACAAATTGCAACTCTGCTCTCCGTAAGAGATAGTATGAGTTTAACTATTAGTATTAATTCTAAATACGTGAAATCGTTATGCATCACCATATGAAGAAAAATATAGGATTTTATGTTGAGTTAGCAAGACTACAAGATTACGGACACTACAGTGACAAACGTGGATAGCACCATAGCTAAAAGGTTTCAAGTTCATTTCTTAAGTAAATTTTAAGGTATTCGGTTATTTCTGCATGTTATTGCCATAGCCTCTTGTAACGTGGTAGCATAGTATTCTTTCTTTAATATTTAATAATGTTAGATACGTTTCAAAGAATACAAAGTACAAAGATTGCTAGCAGCATCTATAGCGCAATCTTTCGAACATTTAAATGCACTTAAAATAAGATATTGTATTTAATAAATAGTTTTTTTAATTGACCCATTTGTACATTTAAATGGAATTAACAATATTTCTGTTACGACCTACGCAAGTTAATACTCATTTTTGCAGATTATTTGGTTTATCACATTAATATTCAAGCTTCTCTCCATCGTTTAAAGAACGAACTACTAAGTTGTTTCACACGTGATGTCACTGACGTATCCAAGGACATTAGAAATAGAGGATAGGCAAAATTGAAAATCCTGAAACCTAACGTACCGTCAGTCTGTCATCTTGATTATGCACAGTCAGAAATTAAGAGTGGGAAAGACAGAATGAATTTGATCAGCTTCGGTTTTACTCTTTCTGTCTGTTGCTTAATTAATAGTACACATTTAACCAAATTAGCATATCAATATTTAAATTATAGGTAAAGAATATTCTCTTAAATTCTAGCTGTGCACACCAAGATGGATGACTGACGTTGTTACGCTCTGATTCTGTTGTTTTTATTCTGGCTTACTCTCAATTTTTTTCATCCTTGTATAGTCACGTGTGAGGTAACCTATTAGTTAGCCCTATAACCGCTATATTTTATCTTCATTTTCTTTAATAACAAAAACACTTTTTAGAATCTCGTTTACTTTTCCATTCATTCCTTTCTTAAACAAGGTTTATGGCCCAAAATTGTTTAAAGTTATACACATAATTATGTTACAAATGTAGTTCATTATGTGTATAAATCAGTATAGCAACCTAACCCAATAAATGTAAACTATCATATTCATGTAACAACATTTGTGTGAGACCCATTACATTGTTAGCTTAAATGTAAATATAAAACCAGAAGCTCTATCAGATAAGATCGATCTCGTCGGTCAAGCTTCTGAATTCGGTATGATTCTGGTTTGAGTATGGAGTATTATACCAAAAATATAAAGCTCCAGATAATAAAATTTGCTTTTGACGTAGACGATTCAGAATTGTAGTTTCAGTGTGCAATCAAATTGATACAAAATGAACAGTAGGAAATTTTCTCCTAAATTTGAACAATTTGTTATCACTGATCTAATATAACTGGCAAGTACAACGTGTAGAATGTTAATTTTAAACTTTTATCGAATATCTGTTTCATTATTTCCATATTGTAGAACTTATTGGATTTAGAAAATTAACATTTTCTTTTAATATGAGTGTACCATAATTTTGATACTAGGAAAGGAATATTTGCCTTTTCATTCTATGTCTGAATTCCTGTCATTTTGTACATATGTAACCGTACTTAATCCCTCTTTAAGAAAGCACATTTGAATTGCACATACTCTTAATCAACATGACTGTTGACTATTGACCAGCGTGACTAAACAGAATCGTATTTGGCCGGAAATTGAGAGGTTCTACCGAAATTCGTGGAACTTCAATTTTGTTTGATTTCGTTTCATATTTGCTAGCCACAAAATACCGCTGCTCGCAGGGCTGTGAGATTGCAATATATTGATAATTGAAATATTAATATCGATGTCGACCGGGTATCCGTGTGGTCTGAGGCGTTAGGCCCACGATTCTAAGGTCTCGAGTTCGAGTCCCGGCAGGAACGTAGGTGTCTTTTAACTTGAACGTGACGGATAATTGTGACGGACCGAAGTCAACAGTTACTAGACTGGTCCATATAAAATGAAAGTTTACCAAAGTTTTACGAATATCGAAAAGTCGTAAATCGATATATTGAATATTGATATCGAAAAACATTGCAGTATTAGCGATAATTTATACCATTTCAAACGATTCTCCAATGTAAACGAAATGTATTCAAATTCCAAGAATTTGGATACGTGATCATGGAGTTTCAATAATTTTTTTATATGCACTATATTAGATTTCCAACAAATCTTTGTTATTAACGATATTCCATTTTAAATAACTTTTTGTATAATCAAAAGCTAGAGCACAACGCTTTGAAACTTGATATATCCTTTGCTCTTCTATTAGCTGACGTAATTCATATTGGATATCAAAACTAGGAAATAGCACAACCTCTTACTAATGATATTTACAACAATAATGTGGTTACAACAATAATAGTGAATGTTGAAGTACCCTCTAAAACATAATGTAATAATAACAACGATTTTACTACTACTACTATAATGCATTTTTAATTAAAACTATGTTTTTCCTTAGTTAGAAAAAAGTTAAATATTGTCTATATGAAAACAAACAGATTATACATAAAGGTCGTGACACAAAGGATTAAAATATCGAAATTCAAAGAGGAAAATGTTATGCCGCAATATTAGCAATTTTGTAACACTATACCCGAGATCAACACTGCTGTCTGTAGACCAAAGTAACTGGTACGTTCTAGTTCACCACTAGATATGAGTACATGATCAGCACTTTTAAAAAGAATATACGTTTACTAACAGACGATGTGCTAATTCTTCTTGCACATGAGCTCCTATTTATCTAATAATAAAAGCAGTGAATTGGGTAGCGTTAAAATCGAAACTGTTTTCCTTCTTAAGGTTAGTTATGTAGCTTCAGATTGTGACTTATTGTAAGTGTATAGAAACGACCAATACAGCCTGTTATCCGCTTAATAAATAATGGTTTCGTCACGTGTTTGTTCTTGTTCTCAAGCACCTGACCCGTGCTTACTCTAAACTGGAACAGTTCCACTAAAATTAAAAGCATGTTTCGTTGTCAAAGGGGAGAGGTTAAAATAGCAGAGAAGAACTATTTACGATCGTTAGAAACGATCACAGTAGACATAATCCTTGTACAACATTTTTTTTTCACACGCGGTAGATGAACGAGTGAAATTCAAAAGCCTGATGCTTAGCCTCATAAGAACATTCGTTTATACATCTAATATATTGTAAAATGAACTTTTGAATTGAAAGTTTATTTATGTTAACTAAGTATCCGTAATTATGCGAAGTAATAATTATTCGATTATTAATAATTAGCGTTTATTTAGATACTAAAAACGAGGTTATGGAAGAAATAAAATGTTGTTTAACATCGGCAACGCATTTATCTATTTAATCCAGACGTAACTAAACTCGATATTAATATCAAGAAAGTAGAAGTTGAAAATATACAGAACGGTTATTATCCTAGTAATAATTAATGCTTGCGTAAGATGGAGTAGGATCCTGATAGATAAATATAAATTACAAGTGTTTGAAAATAAGGTTTAAAGAAAGATATTCGGACAGAAACGGGATGAGATAACGAGGTGATTGCATGAAGAAGAACTCCACAACTTGTGTGATTCAACCGATGTTGTAAGAATACTGAAATCACGACGGCTAAGATTGGCAGGCTATGTAGCTGGGAGGAAGATTATATTCCTTCGTGGTTGACACGTCGGAAGAAAAGAAATCGTTCGAAAGACAATGATAAAAGAAAATTTGGAAAACTTGATGTGTAAGATGAAAACTGTCTTGATCTTGCCCAGAATAGAATCTAATGGCAAATATGTGTTACTGTTGCGATGAACCTGCCAGCCCCTTAACCAATATTGTATTAGTTAGTAGAATGTTTAGTCGGTAAGATTCCTCTGCGAATAGCTAATCATAATTATATTTTCCTACCACTTACGTTAGAGCGCATCAAGAATTAACATTTTTCAATTCCCTTGTTTAGTTGTATTTCCAAGGATGATGTAAGTTCCGGAATAAATAATCAAAATTAAACAATGAGTTGCCAACTAACGGTGAAAAATCATACCAGTTTATTCATTCTGTCTCCACATACCACTGAAGTCTACAGCTGAGACTTCATGCACCAATCTTATTTTGTTGCGTCCATTCTATGTACATTGTTGCGTCAGCTATATACCTTCCCAAGATCAGAGTTGCACCCTTCTGATTTCCTCCCAATTTTGTTTGGAAAATGTAGTGTTTTGAAACAGTTCTCATATACTTTAGCAATTGAAATGGTGATCACAAACATAAGAGAGCTTATATTACAATGATTGCAAATGTGATGAAATGTGGAAGGTTAAAGTACAATATATTGTATTTTATTCTAAAGTATTCTATTTTATTTCAACGTATATTGTAAAATAACAAAAGTTATTGTCAACGGTGGTGGTAATTTGGTATAACACACTAGGCCAGGATCCCGAAGGCTTTATGTTCAATTCCCGGCTAGAGCATGGGATTTTTTTTTAAAAAAACAAATACCTTACGGATCAAAACACTTGGAAGGCATTATTTACTGTAAGTAAAATACAATATATAGGAAGTTTTAAGTGAAACGATTTTATAAGGCCACTGAAAAATAAAATAATCTCACATCTGACTTTCAATAAAATCTTGGGGCGCCTATAAATTAATGAATTAATTAAAAGTATGTTTTCTTTTCAATTTCAGATTAGTTGTAAATAGAATATTTACAGAGTTTGAATGCATGATTGAAATATGCAGGAAGACAACATTGGAATAACATTACGCACAACAATAGAATAATTGATTGATAACAATTCAACTGTCATATTGGTTGCTGAATCTAACAATCTTAGAATCATGTATTATGGTGACAAGTACAACTTTACTGATTCGCATTCACGGGATATAAACTCTATAGCTGTACTGTTTACCATTGATTTGAAATTGGAAGATGTTATTTGTTTCAAAAATAGGTTCCCCAAGATTTTATTGAAAGTCATGTATAAGTCTTTTTAGTGCGCTCATGAAGACAATAAGTTCAGCCTGCAAGTAAAGACATATACTTATGTGGGGGATGAAGGATTAGTTTTCCAGAATGTTGTTGGGTCAACAAATATACATACGCCTGCAAAGTTTTAAATTCATTGAAGTAGTGGAAGAGGATTAAAATTGAAGGGGATGATATTTTCGTATCTGTATACCTTCGGTGGTTAGGTTGAGTACGGATGAGTAAGTTTTCAAACATTTTGTAATATCGTCAGAATTACGTATACCTGCAAAGTTTCAAGTCGACTGAAATAGTGGAAGTGGGTTCAACTTGAAAGGGGTGAAAGTTTGTTACTCCTCTAGGGGGTGAGAAGTGGGTTTCTAAAAAACTTTGTATTGTCATCGGAACTAGATTTCACATGTTGTACGCCGACTAAATTTCAAGTCAAGTGGTGTAGTGAAAGTTGTTTAAAGTTGAGTTACATGATTTGAATTCTGAACTAAAAAACTGTCAGAATTGTCAAGTTAAATAAAATGGTTTTAAAATGGCTCTCAGAAATACTCAGTTCACTAAACATTTTATTAAACTTATTGAAGTTACCAAATATATATGTGCAGGTTGCATATTTGTGCAATATGTATGTCTTTTTCAAAGGAAAAATAATGTTTAATTACTCGTTATCAAAACCAGGGTTGCGCGTTCTTTTTCACAGACTGCATTTATATAACCATTGATGTTCGAGAATACCAGCATAAGCGGTTAAGCTTTTTATATAAATAGTCGTACGGTCTCTCTCTCTCTCTCTCTCTCTCTCTCTCTCTCTCTCTCTATATATATATATATATATATATATATATATATATATGTGTGTG
>JAGDQP010016740.1:28548-39972 GCA_022664845.1 Lepisma saccharinum
TGTGTGTGTGTGTGTGTGTGTATGTGAGTGTTCCTTTATCCTTGTAACCCTCTCTCTCCCTCTAACTCTCTCGCTCTCGCTCAGTCTTTGTGTAGTCGACCTTTAGATAACCCACCAATCTCTGGCTTCATCACATGTAGAGCGCATTGGTCTCTTCTCTTTCTCTTGTGAAACGTATCGGACAGAGCTATTAAAAGGAGCAGCCAATTTACGCAGGAACCCGCAGCTTCTCTATGGTAAAAGTATCTGTTTCAAAAAAAAACAACAAAAAAAAAACGAGAGAGCTATTAATTTTAGTGTTGCAAAATGCAGGTATTAATACTATCAGACTAACTAAAGATTTTTCTGAATACAGGGAGGATAAAAGTTAGTCGTCAAAACTCTAGAAACGAAACGTTCTCATCAAAATAAGGAAAAACAGTACCCTTGTAATTTCTCAAATTCCGCTTAGTTTCGGAAAAACAGGCTGTCGAAAGCGTAGAATAAATAACTTTAGAGCTTCATAGTTCTAACACCACGAACAGTACAGGGTAATATTAAAGGATCCAATGAACACATTAGGTTGTCTGGTGAGTTATAACAGATTAGCAATATCCTGAGCACGTTCCTGACAAGTTCCTGAGCAATATCTAAATCTCATCCCAATTTTCTTTCATAAATGACATGATACACTTTCATATACACCGTACTCACCAATAGCGTTCAGGTTCGGTCTAGAAGACGTGTTTCCAATAAGCATTAAACAATAATAATGTTAGCCACAAATTAGCCACAATGAACTGATTGTTGTTGTATTATCGTATACGTTAATTGTATACGATCATCTGCTAATTCATGAATCTCTGCTGATTCGTATACGATAAGAGACACTCTTTCATCACATACAATTAACAGGAGCAGCACAGACTAACTTTATTTAAACATAATAATAATAAATATATATATTCTATGTTGCCAATAAATACAACAAAAGGAACGAATTCAAAACAGAAGAATACTTTACATCCTAACTTTCGTTCTTTTCTTCTTTTAAGAACCGGTACCTTTAGCCACTTACTGCGTAGAGCTGATGCGACATGGTACCGTAGAGGACTTTAAATCTGCACTATCCATAAATACATATTTCAAAATTTCACATTGGGCGCGCAAGGAATTTTCCAAAGGAAGAAGGGGATTTCAGAATATTTCTGAAGTAATGGAAGGTCGAAAAGAGCATGAAATAAAAGACTACCCGTGTGAGTAAATATATGACATACATAATACCCAGTATGCAATCGAACAACGATATTCAATCTTTCTGATAACAAATTAATTATGCAGTTTTTTCTCCTGCTTGTTATCCAACCACACATTTAAAGTAAATCATTCGGTATATATGACATCTACTGGAGATATCGACTTGGCGCACACCAATTATTGTTTCTTGGTGGAAATCCGCCCCATTCGTGCTAAATTTGACCCACTTTTACTTCAGAGAATTTCTGGGAATCCCTTACTTCCTTTAGGGAATCCCTGGTACGACCATTACAAAATTTGAAATACGTATTTTTTGATAGCGCAGATTTAAGGTCTTTAAAGGTACTATGCCGCATTAGCTCTATTGTTTGTGCTGCTACAAACATGAAGCTCTGGTGTTCAATTTCCACGCTTTTGACAGCCTGTAGCTCCCAACGTAAGCGAACTTCGAGAAATTACAAAGATACATTGTTTTTCCTTACAAAGATACATGAACACTTTTCGTTCGTAAAGTTTTGACAACTATTTTTTCTCCTATATATTGTAGTTACTCGTGTAGACTTAATTAGTTGGACTGATAATAATAAGTACAAATCAAACTTGCATAATTATATAACTACAATATAATTAGTTAGGGTTAAGTATTCTTTACTATTTATTCGAGACCACGAAGAGATAACCAGTGTATATTTATTTGCATTTGACAACAGTAATTATATTTTATCCAATGCATCTCAATTTTATGCAGTTCAAGAAAAAAATGTACCAGTCAAGTATAGCATCAAAGATCTTAAAACGGTCTTTTGGTATAATATTCTAAGAATTATATTCTTGTAGCTATTGTAACTCGATAAACCTCAGAGAATGATATCAGAATTAAGAACTGGTACTCATAAAGATAATATAAACAAATCATGATTAGATAATGTTTGGCTATTTTCAAATATTCTATTATGTCCAGCTTAGAAGGATGAATGAATTTAGTTTCTATGCCTGCTTGTGAGTTTATTTGTGATGAACGTAATCCATACTTAATATAGAACATGATTCAAGTGATTAGTTTTTACTGTTACGTTCAATACGTTACATTTCGCCAAATGAAAAATGTTGAAGTTAGTGTAAGAAAGGAAACCTGTAGTTGATGGAGGGAATCTCATATCATTGTTGAAAAAAATAGAAGAATAAAAAAATTATAAAGTAAATAAATTAGTAATGGATCATGAAAATAATTCTGAAGCTCAATTATGTGTAATCATGTTACTAAAATACGTTTTAAAATGGCGCAGTTATATAAATAATATATAGTTAAACTGTATTTTAAAATGTGTTTCTATCGATAATTTGTAACTATATTCTTATTTCAAAGATATTCAGTTTTTTAAATTTTAAAACTATTTTATATAATGTTAAAATTCTTTTCAATATTCATTTGCTGCTTACGATCCTTGCTTCCTTCTTTTTTCATTCATTGATTGATTCATTTATTCATTATTTCTGTATTTCTTTCTTCATTGATTGATTCAATTTACATTTTTCTTTCTTTATTTCCTTTCTTTATGTTTCTTCCTTCTCTTTCTTTCTTTTCTTCTTTCTTTCTTTCTTTCTTTATTTATTTCTTCAGTTCTTTTCTTTAATTTATCTTCCTTCTTTTATTTAATTTTTCTTTTCTTTATTTCCCTTTCTTCTTTTATTTGCTTTTTCTTTTCTTTCTTTTTGTTTTATTTCCTTCTTCTCCTCTTTCTTCCTTTTTATTCTTTTGTTTCCTTTCTTCCTTCTTTTCTTTCATTCTTTCTTCGTTCTTCACTCTTTCTTTCTTCTTGTCTTTCTTCCCATCTTTACGTCTTTTTTATCATTCTCCTTTCTATTTCTTTCTTTCTTCCTTGCTTTCCTTCTTTCCCCCTTAGTCTCTATTTTTATCTTTTGCTATCCCACTGCATTTTCCAAACAAAAGAAAACGAAGGAGCGATATGAGAAAAGTTGACTTTCAACGCACCCAACCATTCTCTTGTCATTCCCGCAATTGTTTTCTTCCCATCCGTCATATTTATGTAGATAGAGGGCTTGGCTGGAATAGCAACATAACTTTTCATGATGTTGTTAAGTCGGATTATCGTAGGTCCAATTAATCACCATGAGCAGCTTTTTCTCTACTTTTTTTTTCTTCGTAAGAGGAAAAAACCATAATATGCACATACAAATACTAATCCCTATGTTTTCCGTGGATATGCAACAGATGATTAATTTTCCTAAGCAAAGAAAACATCATGAGAAAATTTACACGCAGAAACGTAATTTTGTTCTTCAAAGATTTTTTTTTTTCAAGAAATTAATAACAGTGTGGCTACTGGAGATTGAGAAGAAAGAGTTGAGCACCGTAAAACACTCAACCATAAGTGGTAATAAGCTCCTTTTGTATCTATATAAGAACTTGTGTAGCTGAACCCTATTACTTGCTTCTTTAATAATTATAGATAATTGACGGTTGTCACACAACCAAGAGAAACTAAGTGTAATTTTGGGTGAGATGAATATTATATAGTAAAATGCGCTGTACGACGTATGCTACTGTTCCATATTGTTTCACATATGATGGTATGGATGAGTTTCTAAATTTTCCAACCTTCTTTAGCGGGATTCGAAACTGGATCCTTCAGATTTGTATCTCGTTCTTCTAACCACTACGCTATGGAGACACCATTTTAGTGACTTCTTTTATTATCCCATTTATGTTATCATAGGCTTGAATTCGACACTGGGATAGCTAATGGCCGTAACGAGACGGGAGGCAGGGGGCTGAGCCTCCTGTAGCACAGAGGTGCCCACCCCATCATATCGTAAGCCGTATTACAATAGTTCACTTGTAATATTGCGCCACGTCGGCAGCTACCTTCGATCTATACACTGGGCCTACATCTTTTTGAAACTAAAATGTGGATTTGGTGGACATCACCGTTCAGCCATCTTCAAGCCACCTCGTTGTCCGTAGCCGCCACAAATGCTGACATCAGCTCATTACTATGTAATGGCATTTTGCTCATGCGGAAGGTATCATTCCGGTATTTACCTGATGAGACTGAAGGAAAGGAAAGTCAGCTGCTGGTATCTAACCCAGGACCTCCGGAATCTAAATCCAACACTCTATAAACTGAGCTACGGATTCTTGGTCGCGGTACGTAAGACTTTCATGCCCCTGATTGTTACTAAGGAATCCGAATTCTGCATGGCAGTTACTGTTTTTTTTTTCGGAAACCTACGAGATAGGAACGAACGATGAGACAAAGCTATGGTCTTACAGAGGTGGACTTAGGGGTGCCAAAATTTATTAGGATAATTATCCATCCGGTTTATTTCATTCTTTAGAGAGGCAGATTTATAGCATCAGGCTTTCACATCTAAGGGATGATATCTCTCGACAATCATTCTGGGGTAAGGGATGGAGAATGTGGCGGTTAAAGCCAAAGTTGATATTCTATTATCTCGGTATTTGCCTGATGAAATTAAAGGAAAACTCAGGAATACCTCAGAGACGGTGGGCGACAGCGTAGCTCGAATCCGCGTTCTTTCCCATTGTGTACCGGTCATTGACGTTAATAACCACTCGAGAACTTAATTATTTGAGTCTCGTTTACAATCCGGTAACGCTAAAGTGGCAGGTCATTTGTATTCGATTAGCTTCTTCCACTTCAATACTTTAGATTAACGCTTCAGCAAAAATAAGTAGAGATAAAATTGCCTTCTTTTAACCGCCTTTGTGAGTTATGAAGCTTATGTAAAATTTAGAAAATCTGCCAAACTTTTTAGCATCGGCGGATTTATGTGGAACATGGGAGCAATGCCCCCCAGTCATTTCAGAATGATTTTAAATGTTTATTATCAATATAATGAATTGTATTCTCCCCAGCCCCCAGGGGCCCTCTCCTAAATCCGCCCTTGCTTTTGAGGCACCGAATAAATGTATACTTTAAACATTTTTTTTAAGTTTACTTACTAATTTGTTATTTACTACGCTACGTTTTACCTTTAGCTGCCTTAGAAACCCTGAAAAGTTTGAATGAAGTTGCTTTTAAAGTTAGTATAAAGCGATGACGTTAGATGGCAACACTAATGTATCTTTTCTATTACTTGAAATTGCAATGCTGTTCCTACAAATTCAAGCATAGAGAGTTCAGTCTTTCAGAGATGAAAGATTTCAATTCATGTCGATTTGTTCTTTTCGCTCTTTTACTCTATGTTTAACTCGCGTGATTGTTGTTGGGAATTTCCAAAGCTATAAAATGAAGCTCTCTCAACAATTATTATAATAAAAATAGAAAATATGATAATGAGCTTTGATCTCTGAAAATTTGAACTCTCTAGGTTAGAATTTGTAGAAACCGCCCGCATTGCAATTTCAAATAACGGAAAAGATACATTGCAGACGTATAGAGGTGGTGTTGCCATATAACGTTGCATTATACTAACCTTAAACGATCAGAGCAATTTCGTGATTGACTATTTTCTTTGTTTGGCTACTTGTTAAGTCAAAGAGGGCGGTTACTATACTAGTATACACAGTTTCCAATAAACATTAATCCTCGTATTGTATTTAACCCTAGCATTGCCAAGGGGTGCCTCCAAGCCTCACATTTTTTTTTAACATTTTCAATTGAACAAAAAATCTGAAAAAAAAAAAAATTGTCAAGCTTCAACCTATTGTTGATACAGCATACTTGCTTCATTTTATGGCTTGTCTTGTTCCAACTATAATTTAAATAATGCGTTGTGGACCCCCTTGGTAGTAGTAAGGGCTATTCACAGAGTACTGTAAATGTCATATATGAAATATGGTACGATATCTAATGAAATGTGGCATGAAGGTGCCTTCGTGCATATACTATACTGTACTAAGATGCCTTTGATCTTATTGTTTGTTTTTCTATAAAACAAGTATCATAAATACGTCATAGTTACTAACATAAAGAAAAAATGTCACGTACACAACTATATAGATATAGATAGCAACATTGTACTTAGAAACATCGTAACAGAATAGAAGAAAACTATATGATGTCTTAGACACCCAAAGTTCATATCAGACAGTATAAAATAGTTTCCGTGAGAAAAAAATGTAATTTTCCTTGTGGGCCTCAGAACACCCCCACCCCGGTAATTAATGCAACTCAAAAATGGCTTGGTAATACTAGGGTTAACAGTTATTGCTTAGGCGATACTATCACACTAAGTCTAGACTTTCTGTAAAAAAAAAGAAAAAGAAAGAAAGAAAAACTGTTAAAAAGCACCCACGAGCGATAAACGTTTCTAGCGCAAGCTATATTTTCTGGTCACGCCAAAATTATATGAACTTGTACTCATATATGTACATTCTTGGTGTTGCAACGAGGAAAGAAATAAAAAAAAGCACATAACGATAAAGCAGGTCTGTTTTTAAGTTCTATTTATCTTGTTGTGCTTATATTCTTTAAAGTTACTATGGCAACGTCCTTTACGTAGTA
Organism: Lepisma saccharinum; assembly: GCA_022664845.1. Lineage (NCBI taxonomy): Eukaryota > Metazoa > Arthropoda > Insecta > Zygentoma > Lepismatidae > Lepisma > Lepisma saccharinum. Next base: position 35,277 of record JAGDQP010016740.1, read on the forward strand.
AACACAAGGCTACATTTAAAACGAAATAAAAAATGGCGTGAACGTTAATGCATGGCTATTGTAAATAATGGTTCTGTTCTGCATGCATTTACATCAATGTTCTGTTTTCGTCTGATCTATAAATTCGAATAATAAAACAGTATTTTTCGGGGTGGTTGGCAAGCGAAATGCAGCGTGGACGAAAACAATCTACTTCACCTTAATACTATTTTTAATCCGCTTATATTTCAGTAGCGTTCAGTACACTAAACACAAAATGAATTAATATAAGATTGATCTTAGCTTTATCTCTACTATAAAGCTACTTCTCTTGTACAACAATATTTACTACTACTAATACTATTGTTATTACCGCTGCCATTTCTAGTTTCTTGTCACTATTTCAACAGCTACTATTTCCTCGCAAATGCCGAGATAGTATCATCAATACAAGCCCTGGTCGACACCTTCCCCGCATTCTGTCCCCTTCCCTGTTCCGGCCTGAGCCTCAGATACGTAAAAGCCATGAATAAAATTGGTTTTCAAATTCACCAGCTACTAATACTTTCTCCGCTGCTATCTTTTAAAACGCTTTAAAACCTTGAGGGTAATGTCTTTTATGAATATCTCAAGTCCCGTTGGAATTAGTTCAGCCGTTCCGATATGATGTTTTTATATGAGTGTACTTATTATCTCGTTACTGCGGAAACAGTAATTATCCTGAAATATTAATAGATTGAAAATATTGAGGGTTGTCCGTTCTATTCAACGTGATAAATTAGTTTGGAATCAGTCCTACCATTCATACGTACTGGCTATGGAGATTGTAAACAAGTTACAATTGAAGACGTGTGCAAGAACGATTTAACTCGAATTTAAATAAGGTTCAGGAATCATAAATTTTAACCGTTTTGATCATTGTTTTGCGCATATGCTGAAATAACTTTACGAATTTAAAATGCAAGAACTATATTCTGAAATCAGAGTCCGATTTTCTGATGATAAATAAAAAGCAAAATGTTTATTCTAAACACAAACTTTATATATGTATATTTATATAACTTCTTCGCGAAATACTATCTTAATCCACGCAATTGTGACATGGCAGCAGAGTTTAAATACCCTAGTCACAGAACGGTGTTTCAACATTATCCAGTCAGATATTGACTCCATTCCTCATCTTACAAGTGGTTACCCAATCTGTCATTGATGATTACATTCAGAATAAACATTGCAATCTGTGGAAATGTATCACGAACGTTGTCAAATCTTAAATGGGCGTCTTTTAACTGAGTGATGAAGTCTTGGCAGGCGTTCATCACTCATAATTGAGTGTCGTTCTTGCTTCGTTCATCAACTCAAACGTATCTCGGCGCAGAGATTGATAGTCAATTGTGTTGTGCGTAATGGTGCGTAATGTCTTATGATTGCTGTAAATCTGTAAAAAAGGATTTGTTAAGCAGATTCAGGAACGGGAGTTGCGAAGCATATAACTTGAGTCAATAAGTGGTCTATTCTGTGAATAAGATCCACAAAAGTTGCCACGACATGACAAGCGTTGCAACTTTATATCAAATTAAAGGCAAGTGTTCTGTCCTTCGAGTTTCAAGAATTGAGAACAGAACAGACCAAAAGCATTTTATTGAGCATTTTTAACAAACTCTTTTTGTGTGTCTTTCAAGTAAACCAATTTCATACGTAATTGTATCGTTAGAAATTTCGTTGTGAAATAATGAAATCATTTGGGTAACACATCGATGTCACTTTGCAGATACCTCGTATCTCTGATATATTTTATATACAAAATACGAAGTAGCTGCAAAGGACCATCACTATGCCTATAAAATAATTTTATTCTCCAGTTTTCTACCAGCCAATTTAACATTGATTTCCAAATAGTCTACTCTGTAAGTATATGTAGACTCAAATCTAAGGATTCCTTTCAATCTTATATGAACTTTTCTATATTTAAGTACAAGAAACACACTCAAAATTTCTTAGTTTAATTAATCCTTCAAGTGCGTATAGTAAGTGATTTCCATCTTTTACCATGTATTTCTTTAATCAACATTGTGGTTTTACAAAATATACATACTCTTCATGTATAGACTATTAATTATCTAATTCCATTTTCACCCTTGTACACACAAAAATACTTATTTCTTAATATAAATTTTTGTACACCTCGGACGTATGCTTCATACATTTATGCTTGAAAACATGCTGCGCCGTTATAGATAGATCACTTGTATCAAACAATTGTATAAGTAGCATAATGATCCCAGAACACAATTTATGCCTTTTCGATCTTTCAACTGCTACAAGACTTCATTTTGTCATAGTAATGTGGAACACAATACGATTTATTCAACTTCTAAGTACGTCCTAGACACGATTGTGAAAGAACGGAACTTACAATAGCTTACTTGTTGAAGTGAGTGACCTTTGAACCATTACGACAATGGATCTTCCACTACTTTTTACGTAACTCGGTACCATGTGCACATAAACCCACCATGTTATTCATTGAGCCAATCGGGTGGCCGTAAAATAGCATAAATACGCTTTTTCCAATATTACTGCGGTAGTTTCTTTAAGGAATAACCATATATAGAGAGAAAGAGTAAAACAATTAACTTCTTTAGGTCGACTCGAAAAGCCAATGGTTACAAGTGACATTTACTAATAAAAAAGTGCACGGTATCTTTTACATATAAAACGAAATATATGTGACACCAAATTGCCACATTTTCTGCATAGACACACCCAGATGCAAGGTTTCTTTGTACAAAATATAACAGTTTTGGTCACATATATTATGGACTATATATAAAATATTACCTCGATCGATTTTTTTTATTCGTCTATATCAATTGTATCCTTTGGCTGTTAGACTCCCACACAGGAATGAATTACTACTAGTACTAACCTCACTACTACCACTTAAAATGCTAATTATTGTAGGAAAATAATATGAAACGTACTATTTTCATAGTTTGAAAAGAAGGGACACTCTTTCCTATAGTTCTACTACGAACAGTTTTAGCGAGGAAGTTTTTAAAACATAAAACATGAATGTTGAGAACATAGAAATAATTTCAGTTTGCGGCTGTCACCATTGCTTTGTTTTCAATGACGCGAGACCGTACTGTTATCTGATTGGCTATGTTATAAAGTGTCACATAGGTTACGGAAGCATTCTGTATCGAAAGAGCAATCGATAAACTGAAAAGTATTACATTTTGTGTGACATCGTTCTTACACACGATCATTTTCGTCAAGTGTTACACTTTGTATTCGATGTCACATAGAGATTATTACTAAAAGTGCACTAGATTCAATGGACGCCCCCCTCCACGGAATACCAAACAGTGACCACTCGCCCAAAGGCGGGCGTCCTAACCATGGGATAGCCAGGGCCAATGCTATAATTTGTATGAGAAAATACTCAAAATGTTGTGGCGTGATTTGTCCTTTGCAAAACAACATTTCTGCACATTTCAATGCGACATAATTAAACAATTATACGTACATACACAACGACGTAAGCATATATTAAAGTATAAATCGAGTATTTCAACAACGATCACAATCCGATTGTTATTTTAGAGTGAGCATATTTATGATAGGCTATCTGAAGAGTACCCAGGAATAGTACACAGTGATATTACATGTGTTATTTCAAACAATTTTTGATGTCCGAGCGTGACTACCAATTTTTGCATTAAATCAACACAACACGGTATTGATTTCGCTACTAGCAGCAAGAAAAAACGTTACTGCTGCAGCGAGATTTGAATATGCGTTCCTAAGTTACAAGTTCAGCGTCTTTCCGTCTGGGCTAAATCGCCAAAGAGAAAAACACAAACAGTATAGGGGTAGAAGATATCTCTCTGTACCCCAAACACAAACAAAGCTACTCGCACAACTTACGTTATTTTTTAAATTCTTTTTCATTTGCCAGTTAAGGATCAGAATTCCCATTCATTGAGAATGTTCCATTTCTATGAAAGCAAGCGATCCAAATGGTGACATGCAAACACCTTGATGTCTAATCAACACCGTGTGTTGCGTTGATTTAACACAAAAAAGTGGTAGTCACGCTCAGACACCGAAAAGTGTTGAATTAACACAAGTATAATTTCACTGTGTACTTACCCTACACACACTATGATGACACTGATAAATGCGCTCCCAAATGATCTGTTTACATGGAGCACAATAGAAACCTTTGGGTATGCTTCTGGCAATATTGAAAAATTACCAATAAAATCGAGAATAAAGAGAAGATATATAAAACATCACTCATGCATTTAAAACAGACCCCAAAAATTAAATTGTGGTTGGACAACATTAGCATTGCAAATATATTCACTTATCTGATATGAGCTTCATTTATACATAATTGCTGAATATTTAAGCGAGTATATTAACCGCTCCATTTACATCATTTCAATACGATATATATATATTTAATGAAACGAAGTAAATTTAAATTGACAAAAAATGAGTTTAACTTGTGCTAAAAGGGAGAATGGTGTTGTATGAATTATAGACGAAGTGGCACTTACCTTCCATTTAATAAAACAATGCAACGCAAACAAAAATCAATTATGTATTACATATTTGTTAGTACAATTACCTACAATTTGGTAGTAGTTAAGTAAATAAGCATTATCAGGTCATAAACAAGGATGGTTCACGTATTGAAACAGCG
>JAGDQP010016741.1:0-18769 GCA_022664845.1 Lepisma saccharinum
GAGGATCTTTGCTAGAAGGTCGAAACGTTACATGTATTTTATTTTTTACGTATAATATAGTCTTGTTCAGCAGTTCAGTGTTTTTTAAAGATAGATAAAATGAATTGTATGGGCGGTAACAGCACTATGGAGAGAATTCTTTTATTGTGCGTATGGAAGTTAATAAATGATGTTCATGTGTGTCGAGATGACTTTAAAACAAGCAGTATGCCAGGAATGTGGTCCAAGGGAGAGGTCTAAAGTATTTGGGGTGTGTGATTTATATTCACTTATACTGCATATATCTTATGCAGTATTGCATATATGTATATTCGCGCAAGCGTGTGTGTGTGAGTATGTTTGTCATACTTTTCAGAGTGAGATTTGTGTATATCCACATAATGACAACTTGATTAGTTGTATGTAAAAGCAGGTATTATTATTATTAATAATAGTAATTACTTGCGAAGAAAATCAAACAACTCATTCCTTTGTCGTTAGGAAGGAAACTGATTGTAGGCTACGAGGAGATTTGATCTTCACGCTTCGGAACATTTTCATCGATTAGAATGAATTAAAAAGAGAACTAATCTCTTTTAAATAATTTTAGATTTTTTTACTAGCCTTTTCCTACTTTTTTAGCTTTTGCAAGCTTCAATTTCGTAAAATATGGACATATATCTACTATTAAATTTGAACCACTATAAAAGGAATTATTTACATCAACTATGTTTTAACAACAAAAATAATATATTTTAAAATTTAGTAAGCTCTACTTTTTAAAGCTTTCTTTAAGTGCATGTCAGGATTACATCACAATTGATAAAATAACTTTGAAGCTGTAGCATGCACTCCTATTACAAGACTTTCCCTGACTTTCAGTTAGAATGTGTTGTTCTCTTTCCCTAAGCTCTGATTTCTTGCTCTAAGTTGAGGATTTTCTCTCTATCCGTATTAACTTTCCTTGGTTAGCAGACAGATGACCTGGAGTGGCAGTGCCTTTATTATTTATATGTGTTGCCAGTGAAGTTTGAAGGTAACCTTGATGCAATTATTATTGTGTCTTAGTCAGAGCTAATAGTGTTGTACTTCTGAGATTTGTTGTCCTACTTTTGAAGGACATTATGTCTTCGTCTTGTCCACTGAATGTTCTTCTGTTTGCTTTGATATTTCATCATTTCCCCTTTCCTTCTTCCAATCAGTATGCTATTTTAAAACTGTTCTGGTTGGATCCGTTTTCATGCCCTGGTGGTTTGGCGTGTTTTCAATGGCTACTGTCAGCTATGGTTGATAGAGCTGTTCTGATTGTGTGAGTTTGCGTGACCCCTGTGGGGTCCGTTACATTTTGGCGATCCAGCCAGGATAGTTGTTTAATAGCAGTCTGCTGGGTATGAATGTGCCTGGTGGGGTACGTTACAATACAAGTGAATGAATCAGTGGAGGCCAAGGAGCAGTCTGGCTTATCAGAAGGAGGAATGCAATCCATTTATGTAGATGATTTGATGACCATTAATAAGTTACCCAATATGGAAGATGAGACAGTGCTAGCGCTTCCTTGATGCCTATATTGAGCTTGTGCATAAATTATGTGCAATGTCAGTTTGCGATAGCCTTTATAAATTTAGGTGCCATACAAACTGATAGAATCGTTGGGATATCAGGATCGTATTAGTACAGCAATTTATTTTTAATTAACCAGTCCATGATTCTTGCAGTTGGCACTATTGGCCTGTATGCTATTTATAATAAGAAGGTTAAGTGGGTAAGTCAAATGATGATGCATCAAGGAATATTGGGACGGCCAGGAATGGACATTTTATTACCTGGTTGTCTCCGAAAGGTTATTTAGCAATAGTCAACAAGTGGAGCTAAATAACAGACAACAGGTGGAGTTCAATGATAAGAAATGTTTGAATTATTTAATGGGAAAGTCGAAGCAAAGATCAGATGAAAATGTTATAGAACGGTGGAATGCGATGGAAGAAAGGTTTGATATGTTGAATGATTAATGGTTGAGGATGCTTAAGGAAATATAAGAGCTATTAGACAGGTTGCAACAAAACGTAGATCTGGGACATGGAAGGCAATGTGATAGATTTCATTCGACAGTGGAATTAGTAAAAAGGTCTAAGGAATTGGAGGTAGCAAAAGGTAAAAAGATTCAGCAGAATGACAATGTGATACTTTTGAACACGCGGCTTAAGTTGACTCAAACCGAGATAGGGTTAATGGAGAGTAGATATGTTGCTTGTCAGACGGAGAAATTGAATGAGAATATAGTTGGAAATCTGGAAAAAGGATCTCAGACAGAACCAGTTGGTATAGTGGAATGGGAGAAGAGCTCGCAGATAGAATCAGATGAAGTGGAAGTTGAGTCCGAAGGATATTCGGAATAAAATGCTTGTGTGTTGGCTGAGCGAAGAAAACTGAAGTGTAACGAAAAATATAAACACAGTTTGTTGAAGCTGTTAAACTTTACGGAAAGGTCATTATGAGCAACCCATCGGATATGGCTAGTTATGGTAATGTTACGGCTGCGATGTTTCAGCAACATAAATTTGTCGATTATCTTCTATGGTGTGAAAAGGTTATTACAATAGGAAAGATCAATGAGGTTCCGAAGTGTGGTTTTAGAAAATTGTTAGATGCTAAAGAGGGTTTAAAAAATTGTTAGACGCATGCATTTGGCTAAAGAGGGATTGATGAAAGAAGAATCTAAAAAGATGAATTTACAATGAACGATAGTCATGTTAATTTGGTAAAAGAGGAGGAAAAAGAAAGAGTGGAAGGAGAGGAAAATTTGGAAGAAGTGAGCTTTGAAGAGAAGAAGGAAGACAAAATGATAAAGGTGAACAGAGAATAACATGAAAATGAAAAAAGAGGTGAAGGGAAATAGAAAGGCTAAAATAAAAGGGAAAGAGAGGAGTGAACATATGAAAGGAAAGAAAGGCAAGGAAGAGGAGAAAATTAATAAATGAAGGTTTGGTCATGTGCTGAAGCAAAAGGAATTTCAGGAGGTAAAGTCAGTGGTTGTAGGTCTATTGCAAGCTGGTCCAGATGAATTGGAAATCACTTTCTTTGAACAATATTAAAGGAATTTGAGGTTATAGTCCGCTTTTTGAGAAAAGAGGGAGTGGATACAGAAGTACGTTATGAATGTTTGAATAAATGAACAATGGAATCGTTAACGGATAAAAAATAAAGAATATTATTGCATTTAAATGGTTAACAATGTAAATACTTTTTTTTGTTAAATTCTTAATTTATTGAGACATTGTTGTTGCATTATATTTGAAGTTAGATGTACGTTCACAGCTCGAATTGTGAGACTTTGTGTATACGTTATAGATGTATTAATGAGAAATATATGTATACCCTATATTAGTAGGATATGAAGCACTTCATTTAAGATATCTTACGTATCTTAAAGTGAAACCAAAATAGCTTAACGACTTAAAACATCAGAAACCGAATTATAATAAAAATTCGAAAACTGGTTTTTGAACAGAAACTAAAGTTTGTTTAGCCAGCCGTTACACGAGTGACGGCGATGTGACCCGATTTCTAATAAATTATAATAAATAATTTATTTACATCGGCAACACTGTGACGTTTGCGTATAGTATACTTTAGTCTATACATCTTAAGATATTAGATGTGTATATTTTTGTTATTTACTTGTTGTCTACTTCCCGACATTACACAACATCGCAACCGATTACATGCGTGACGGCGATTTGACGCCTGTTTCTTCTCCAAGTACCATTTCCCACCTAATATTTATTATAATTGCTAGTATACGATTTACTGTTTGATTATTTAATTTTGTTACTTATTTTCTTTTTACTCATTTATTTACTTAATTCTGTGGCTACACAAACCAGACCTGATACCAGTTTACTTTGCTAACGCAACCATGTGTGCTTTTAGTCAGCTCAGCCAGTGATGTAAGATTAAGGTACATTTTAGTAGTACTGAAGTTAGCGTTACATTGGTTTTTCGTTAGGTTATGTTACGTTAGGTTATTATAACACTCCCAGAAGTATCCTAAGACTGTCCAAAATTTGGTTCATTTTCTTATCAAATCAAAAAGGATACTGTGTCTTTTACACAAACCTATTACTCATCGTGTTGAAACTATAATATGTATAGGAAGGATAGTATATAGCTTGCGTAACGAAATCTTTTGCAACAGCAATTGAAATAGTATTCATTTCACTCACTAAATTGAAGCAGCGAATTAGAACTGCGACTTTAATGTGGCATGACTTCTAATGGCCACTAATAAAAAAAATATTTTATTTTGATATATGTGTGGCCTTTGGGCATCTTTGGCTCAGGCTGAGATAGTGTAAGTTGCATAATGGAGAAAGTTCTTTCTGTTCGAAGCACTATTTCTATGCTTGAGTATGTTGATGAAAAATCTTACCGTACCATCTTCTTGTTATCCCTTACTTGCTTGTCTTGTAATTTCTTCCTTGCTAAATTGCTTTTTATGTTAAAAAAAATTCTTGCAACGTTTATAGAACTAATAGGTTGCCACTTCTTGTTCTAGTATAATTAGGCGCGAACGCTTTGAATCTTTGAGTTTGATCCTTAGTTGACTCACGCGGCCAACGAAAGATACGCGGTTGTTCACACACGAGACGTCATTGACTTATCCAAGGATTTTAGAATTAGAGGATAAGTCAAACTATAAATAACTGAATCCGAAGCCTAGAGCATAGAGAACAAGTTCAGTTCAGCTTCTGTAAGAGGTTCAAGTTTGTGTTAGGTTGTCCTGAAGTTAGTGACCCTTGAAATCATAGGAGTTTCAATTGACTGTTGGAGGTTGCGCGTTGCGATAGTCAGTGTGAGAGAGTAGCGTTGCAAACTACCAACTGACAAAATGACGTGAATCCGCCGTTGAAAAGTTCTTTGGAGCTATTATTTCAATGTTACTAATAATCAGTGGAATTGAATTAAGCCCTGGCTCGTATTCCATTGAAGTTTCCTTGGTTAAAATCAATTATATCTATCTAAAAGCAATACTGAACTGACTGCTACCATTTGAAGCCAGGGAGAGGAGAGAACACTCTCGTTTATTCACTTCCAGTCTAACCAATATGGACCAAATTCGCGGTTCTAATTCAGTTTCTAACACTTAATATTGCTGTGCGACCCGTTTTTTATTTATGTCTTTTTTTTTCTTGCAAAAAACGTAAATATCATTTGTAATATTTTCTATTATATGTAGAGTAGGTGTGTTCGGAAATCCAAGATCAATTCCGGAATTCGGAACTACTTGGTTTCCCCGTGATTTTGACTGGCAGAATAGGTGATATCGGAAGAAATTTTCCATTCATTAGAAGTGGCCTGGAGGAACATTGAAAACCCATTCTCCCAGGATTAAAATTTTCACCGTTGGAATGAATTTAATTTTAAAGTAAATTTTTGTTTTTAATAGATTGTTATTGATACAAAATTTTAAATTATTATATATTATATTTATTTTCTATGTTTATTCATAGGTTAGGATGATCTGTTGTAATTTCCATTTGATTTCTTTCTTGAATGTGCTTTCTCTCTATTGTTACCATGTGCTGCTAAGTCAAAACTACGAAGACATGGATTTTCTATGGATATAACCGCCGTGGTATATGTGTAACATCCTTACAATTTCAAACCGGTTTGTAGCCTTAACAACTAGACCTAGGAGGCTGTATTTGGTATCAGGTAATGCTATAGGTGTCACACAGGTAACCTAGAACTTATAAGGTTGTATATTTAATAGAAAAGGAGATACGTGAAAACAATGGATTGATTGATTTTTTTATTCTTTTTAATATTTATTGTTATCCGCCATTACCCCGACCTTGATTGTCGCCATCGCTTGCCGTTTGTTTGCCCTGTGCCGTCGCTTACAAAAGCTCGTATAATGCGATGTGATAGACTAAATTTCAATTTTTTTACTTTTCTTTTTTACAGTGTATCAGAGATTATAATGTTTATTAAGAAACATTTTAAGATTCATCATTTAAGTTAAACACAGTTATTTTATGTATAGTGGAAGTTACGATTCTTTGGAGAACTGAGAGCCATGCACGCTTGTGTTAGAATGACAGTCCTTACAAAATAAGTATTTCTGTGTATCATTTTGCTGTACTGACATTTGCTTTAACCAATATAATCGTCTTCTTGAAGTGAAGCTTGAGAAATTGTAATTGGCTAACATTTTTGCGCCTTATTTTTCTGGCGAATAGAAAGAATCATCTTAAACAAACGCTTCCAGTAATTTCTGAAAAATTCTCTGTTTTGCACCTGCCTATAGTGGTTGAAGTGTGGGAAATGTTGATTATATCTTCTTTGTACTGAATTCCTTTTCGACCGACCTGCAATCAAACCTAACCATAAACTGAGTGTTGTTAAGAAAATAACCGCGTAGGGAGTTAGTTTAGCTGCTTGGAAAATTTAGGGTATTGCATTTATTGTGACCAAGGCATAATAGCTTTATTGCAACCATCTGGTTGCGGCAGGGACAGGTAAAGGAGAAGAAAATGTAAAAGCACAGCTATAAATCCTTTTGAAAATTGAAAACCATATTTTTGGGTCAAATAAATATATATCCTACATTATGAGGAACTGACGATTTGATTTATTACACCTCCATAAAAATATGTTTTACAACTCTAATTTTCTGTTTTCTTTGAATGTGTATTGTTTCTTTCTTCTGCATCAGAAGTTTCCAACTAGTCATGAATTAAAAAGAAGAGGTCCTAACCATTCATGACCGAAACCAGTGGTGTAGGAGGAATGTATAATTATTTGCAGCTGCAATGCTTTGCGTAAAAGTTTTTAAAGATAAACAGATTAGAATCTTTTCGGGAAAGAATGTTCGAGACCTTTTTGAATCTTTAGTTTCGCTGAGGGAAGCCATAGAAAATTCAAGAAGCATTTACAATTATATAAATGTTTCGAACGGAGTCCCTGTCTTTACTGTTTAACTGAATTTCTCTTTGAGATGTGATTGATCGACTCTGCTTTGAATTTTGTTTTGACTTTATCTACCAGGTGAACGTTGTGTTACAAATTCATCGTCATCAGACTAAAAAGTAATTACTTTTTTTAATCATTTTATAGTTTTATTGGATAATCTCATCTTGAATTTAATATTCTAGGATGCCAACTTTGGCCTTTGCATCACATTGTAGTTAATATCAAGAATCAGAAACATTTATGCCGCAACTGGGATTCGAATCCGGGATTGCTTCTTTCAATTTAATTTTTGCACCTTCTTGTCCATACTAAAATAATTGTAGTTAAATGTCCTCTCTTAACAGTTCTGATTAATGTTACTGTTAAACTGAAGTCGGAATAAGGTAGGGGGAGAGGATATTAGAAGGATCTTAATGGAATCCCTGATCAATGATGCTACAGATTGTGTCTTATTGTAGACTCAAACTCTGGTTAAATTTGATGTCAGCGCCGGGAATTGAATTCAGGACTGTCTAATTTGAGACGCTAAGGCAACGGAAGAATTCAAACAAAATATAGTTTTTGTCTTTTAAAATTGCATTATGTTGTGTGGTCACAGTTGTTAAAATTATTTTTCAGCCCTTCCGAATTCCAATTAAATACGTTACCACGAAACTACGGCGAGTAGGTATATTTTGGATTAGAGTGATGGCCGCCAGCTAAACCCGAACTTGTGTGCCTACACTTTGTTAAGTTACGATTATTTTTTTTATGTTTATCGGAATCGTCGCACGCAGGAATCGAACACACGAACGCATTGTTTGAGACTCTAAGGCAACGGAAGAATTGAAAGAATACACTTGTACAGTTTTCTTTCGCCTTTTTAAATTCTATTATGTTCTGTGCTGTCAGTCAATAGAATTATACGTCGAATGTGAAGCACCACGGCTAAATAATATCGTAATGCTTGTTAATTTATTAAAAATTATGATGATGGATATTCAACACGAAGGCAGGTTTTGACGCGAACCTCTGGGATCTAGGTGAACTATTAATGATTTACCAGTGCCCTTTATTAAAATTTTAAGGACGGGACGGGGGAAGTTTACCCTGAGTACTTGTGTTGTTTGCGCTGCTTGTAAATTAAATATATTTTTATGTGAATGGGAGAAGTGGTGGTAGAACGTATATTTTGAGTTATGACCACTTTTACCTTACGAAGCACACCAGAAACATCAAGCAGATTTTGGTATTGAATTTTATTGTAACACATAAATGAAACCGTGGTAAAAGTAGAAATTTAGGGAAATTCCGAAGAAAGCATTACCACTTTTATTACTATCATTTTATTCATGGCACCTTATCGAATTGCATCATAATGTTGACTGAACGCAGATGGTTTGATACCACACCATAAATCGAAACCGGGACGTGCTAAGGATTGACGAATTATTTAATGTCTGCTTTGCTGATTACAAAACATTTATTTAACAGTTTTCCTGTAAGTATTTGCATTGATTAAGGAAATATTTATCAACGCAGCATACGGAAGATCTATTTATTTTTACTTTACATCAACTATTGTGAAAAATAGAAGTGAATATTTTAAAAACATTTTTGTAACAATTTTACACATCTTAGGCACAGACCGAGATATTGTAAGGCAGTATGAAGTTGAATAGGAATGTAGAATGATTAACTTGATATTTTTATGCCTTCATTTTACTTTAATTATATATGGTCTTTAGGTATTTTTAACTTAGGCCTATGGATTTTTGAAATGCTGAATATTGTTTATTAATGGTGGAATGAAGAAAGTGGGAGGAAACAGGAAAACTCAGAGAAAACCCATGCAAACGGTATTTGTCCATCACAAAACCCACATGGTATAAACTGAGATCGAACCGACGACTCCCAGCAGCAGAGGCAAATGTTGAATCATATTTGAATCTAAAAATACAATTTGTTTGAGATTAGTGGTTCAATATACACTTTTAGATAGCATTCATAAAAAATACTTCTCCTTTATCTGAGACGTTGAAATATTTTTCGTAGCTTATGCTCTTTTGTGAAATAAAAAAGAGAACCTTAAAGAAACTTTGGCTGTTGTGACAAGTTGCAGAAATATTTTTACTGGAGCAGCGGATTTACTTCATTTCTTATATCTTTGGCTCAAACAGTAGTATAAAGAAGTGTGTAAGATATGTTCCTTATGTCTCTGAAAGTTTTGTATTGTGTTCAGTTACTTTAAAACCGCTCAAATTTGTATATATTTCTATATTTGTGTATTTCAGTCGTTTTGTGAGAACAATTTATGGCCTTTAGGCAACTTTTACTTAGGCCGGATTGAAGGTTCATCATGTACAGAGGTTACCCCAAACTTGATTGACATAGACAACTTTTGTTTGTTTTGCATGCTCGTGGTTCAAGATAGATCAAGTTGGGTGTTGTTTCCTGATTGTGAACGAAATCGTCAGCGGAAAGCTGATTTCACAGTCCGAGGCGGGAATTAAACCCTAAACCGTAAAGTTATTGGCCTCAGACGGAATGGCTACCAAGTTAACGTAGAAATTTAGCTTTGGTAAATTTTATTTTCTACGAACAGTTTAGATAAAATGTTCAACTAGACATATCCATTCCAAGGTGAGATTTAAACCTTGAACTTTCAAGTCGTTGCCTAACAGACTAATTGTTATCAGTCTAACATAAAAACCTTACTTGCATAAACTTTATTTTGTATGGAAATTATAGATAAAATCGTAAATTAAACATGTTCATGACCCAAGTGATTTCCAGCTTTAACTAGCTTTCATTAAGCGAGGAAAGTATTTTCTCATGATATTTTAAACCGTAGTAAAATATTTGTAGTCCTACGCATAAGAGACCAAGCCTTGTCAGATTATTGAGAAAAGCAACTCGGACTGTTGAAGTTTTATAATACACAAATTTACACTATATATGACCTTATGACATTCGCAGATAGATTTTCAGTATATTTCCTTGAATTATCAAGCTTTGAACTTACATGTATATGTGAGTGGATGAGAGACATATTCGACACGCACGCTTTTTACACTGATTGGTTTTGAGTTTCAATGATTGCATGAGCGAAATCTGCCTAAAGGACTTAAAAATTATATTGAAATTTGTGCTATAAATTTGATTGTGGTTGAAGACAGAATAAATGCAGTACCTTTGTGAAATCGTATTCTCTATGATCTTTCAAACTAATTGTATGGCTGCCTAGATTTGAGAAGGGTATACGAACTTGCCTTTTAGCCATCATCAAAACTAGTGTTTCTTTCAGAGAAAACTTTTCTGGTGTGTTCATATAATAATTTTAGTTATAGAGAACATTAGTGACTGTCTTTTTCATGTGGATGACGGCGAGTTAACAGTGTAGATGGCTTATGATATCTTTGTATGCAAACTATATATTTCTTGCTCAGAACAGGAGTATTCAAGTTCAGTTTTCAACTAGTTTCTGTTGGAGGACTCTTGTTCTTTTAAAAATCTCAAATTCCTTCAGATAAATAAACATGAATATATTCAGCCATTTTTCTGCTAAAGGATAAAGATGGTGGTGTGACCACACTTCTTTTTCTTTGTACATATTTAGGTTTCCTGTTATACTCATTCCTGTAGCTTGTGAAAGAGAAATTTTGTTTGAACGAAACTGAAAATAGTAAAATTGCATTTCGACCTCCTCTCCAGGAATACAATATAATAGGCTGTGTATTCTATACAACAATGGGTTCGGAGGCCATTTTGGATCCAAGATGGCGACGTTTTCAACATTTCGTAATATTTTCTTGAACTACTAGTAACAATACACCTTTATGCCAAATTTTGTATCTCTAGCTCGAACGATATGGAAAATAGATTTCTTGCGTCCACCATTTTGGATCCAAGATGGCGTCTTTGAATTCACTAGGTAACATTTTGGTAATCTAACAGTGATGTTGTACGTTTATGCCAAATTTGATTTCAATACGTTTTCTCATGGGTGCAGAAGGCTAGGTCGATGATATTGCACTGAGGGTAATAGCGGGAAGGGGATCATAGTCTTGGAAGGAAACCCAACTAAAAGTTGCAATTTGCTTCTCTTGGTGCAATATAGACCTAGGGCGGTGAGGGCCTATTTTACAATCTCATCCCATGGACATCAGTGTTGTCAGGTTGAGGGAAATTTCTCCGAATACGGGAAAATCTGGGCCACAAGGAAGTTCAAAGGGAAAAGAAATTTAAAATCGGAAAATTTTGTTGAAGCTTTTTGGTACCTTTTGTTTTAATTTACAGCAATTTTTAAACTAAACTTAGCATCCGGGAATTTTTAATGAAAAACGGGAATGTTTTAATATGTTGATGGAAATATTGCGACGGGAACCTGACAGCATTGATAGACATTCAACGAAAAGCTAAAAGGATCTTTTCCAAGCACAAATTCATTTTTTATTTTCTGTTGTTGAATGCTCCATGGGAGAAGGCATTCTTCTAGGCACGCCAAAATCCCGTAGGATGTCTTAAAAGTTATTGTGATGGATTGGCGTTGAATTGTTTACCAGTGGATGCTGAGGAACTCGTTTGCATCTGATACAAACATTTTATGCGTTCACAGGGGAAATGAATAAGGAAGGAAGGATTGTCGTTTGTCACTTCAGTGAGTATATAATACAGTTATTTCTCTGGCTAAATGTAGAAATTATCATTCAATTTATACATTCCTTAGTTTGTGAATGTGTCGTGTTTTCTTCATGGGGTCTGAGCCAAAGTTGCCTAAAGGCCTTAAAAATTAAATTCAAGTTCAAAATTCTACATGTAAATGCATTACAGTTAGCAATTGCGTAAGGTATGAAGTTGTTAAATGCAGTGTTTTTTTTTTTGGTTTTTTTTCCAGAAAAATGCCTCTTGGGGGTATTTGAAAATACGTGGGAGAGGAGAATGATTACTATTATAGATTTGAGTTCTATCTGTTGGAAATTCAGATTTTTTCAAACCATCCATAAATATGTTTTCACTCATTTAATGAATAAACCTTAATTTATTCTGTAGGCCTATATTTACCGTGAGGATTTAGAAAGATGACATTAGTCACACCACTTTTTATAGATTTCTTACGGCTATCCTCTTGTTCTACAACGCTCTATAAGTGTATTGCAGTTTCAAGAATCATTCCTTTTTCAAGAAAACGAACTTCTCTTAATGGGGTTGTTCACTGCTAAACTTATCCGATGGTGGAAGCACCAGCACTCCCACATTTCGCTTTCCGCTTCTCCCATAAGAATAGCATTGCACGAACGAAGCGTTATTTACAATTTTCCCTTAAGTATTATTTTAATATATTGACGTTTAATTATAACGTTAGAATCGTGAAGAAAAACGTTTCAAGAATCCTTTCCAGCCAAAAATGGCTTCTGAATACTAAACTTGAACTCTAAAATCTCTTAAAGAAAAATTGAGAAGACGACGTGCTCTGTAATGTAACTTTGATGAAATGTTGAGTTGAAATTACGAGGGCTATGGTCAAAGGCTGTTCTAGGCCGGAGCCAGGGGGGCCTGGGACCCCCCAGTTTTTTGCAGTGAAGATAAACTAATATCCTTAATTGTCTTGAAATATTTAGTATAATTAATATTTATTTTGCAAGAAGTTTAATGTTATCCATTCTTGAACATGAAATGAAGTGTACCATGATAAGCTTCTTCTATAAACATGGGGTGGGGGAAGTTACTAATTATTACTAATCGCCGTCCAGTTGAAGTTACCCCACAATTAATTCTTGTTTTGATTGTGAAAATGTTGAGCAATGTTCATGGTACTTACCAGAGATGTTGCACGTCTTTCTTACTTAGAGTCAGTTCTACAATCGACCGCTAAACTTCTAGTCAGCGCTAAGTTGAGGCCAACTCTCATTGTCCAAAATCAGACTTGGCCTCAACTAAGTGCTGACTGGAAGTTTAGCGGTCGATTGTAGAACTGACCCTTAGTCCCGATGTAAAACCACACATTTGTCCCAGGCAGCTCATGTACCACCAAAGGAAATACCCACAAGTGAAGGCTCTGCGTTCTCACGTATGCCTCGTCTACCTTTGCTCGTCACTGGCGACAATTGCGGTGATAGTTGTCGCCATTGACGTTTATCTAAAACGATACTGGACTGCTCGATACCGTTAAAAATTTAATGAATATATGAAGCCAGAGAACAGAGGGGACAGTAACTAATGATCGTTCACTTTCAGTCCAATCCAATATGGACCAAATTTTCAGTTCCCATTTTTTTCCCCCTTGTTATCGTTACGCGTAGTTTTTTTATTTATATCATAATTCTAGAAAAGAACGTGAGTGCACAGTCCGGTACGTGCATCTCAAGAATTAAGCGTTAAATGTTGAAAAAAAGACGTCATATCAGAGTTCAAGTTGTACCCACCCTATCTATTTTTGCAAAGTTTCTGCGGGAAGATTGCTGCTTTAAACAGATTTCTATGCTTGTCCTCTTAAACCATATTAATTCATTGACAATGAAATTCTTACGTAGAGAAAGCTGCCTCATCGTACGTTTTGTGTATCTGTCGAGATATTTATTAATTTGAAAAACGAATTGAATTGAATTGTATTTATGGCCTTTAGGTATCTAAGGCTCAGGTCGGGATAGGGGGAGGGAAAAGGATTCGGGAAGGTATAGGCCAGGGCCTATGTTGAAGGTGCCTAGATGGAAAAATAGTATGCTCCTAATTGCAAGTGGTCACAAGTTCATGATATTGAACAACTGAACAAAGAACTAAAAAAAAAGACTGAATAAATGTTGTGTGTGAAGTCTTGTTATACGGAGAGGGAAAGGCAGAAGTAAAGAAATCTGGAAAGTTTTCAAATATGGACCTGAAGAAGAATGGGGAAGAGCAACAAGGACAAAACATACGTCATGAGGAAGTGCTGAAAAGAGTAGGTGAGAGACGAACGACAATAGAGAGGGTTAAAGAAACTGGTTAGGGCATTAGAAGTTAAACGAAAATTGTATACTAGGATGAATTCAAAGTATGTTTGAAGGTAATAGAGCAAAGTGAAACTACGTAAATTCTAGACCTTATTAAATAACATAATTCATGCACTAAAACTACAAGAAATTAACAAGATAGAGTGAATGGAGGAGGTTAAACTCAACTTGAAAGAACCTGCCTCAGAACATTACTAATGCCACTTAGATACGAACGATTTAAGAGCAAACTACAATTTCAATGCTACACTTTTCGCTTCCCAGCTGGCAGTATTATCATCAGCAATCTAAATATATATTTACTAGCTACTATGCTCACCCGTTGGTGCGGGGTCAACACTTTTCGTTAAGTTTTGGAGGATTTAACTCTATTCTTAGGAGTTTCTGAATTGAATAGAAACATGAGTTGTCCGATGCTAAGTGATTATTTCTTCCGTTACCTCGCTTTTGCTTGTTTCATATGCTCCTAAATATTTATGTTTGTTTATTTTCTCTATATTCTCATTCTTAATTGTTATGTAACTATTTCCGTTATTCCCTGTGTTTCGGCTTGTTATAATGTATTTTGTTTTCTCTGTTTATCTGTAGACTCATCGCACGCTTCTACTAAGACATCGGTATTACTTTGTCCTATATCTTCCCCTATTAAATCTACACATTATCCGCGTATACGAATAGTTGAATCAAGCCATTTAATGTTAGCCCTTTTTTGTCCTCTTTTATTTTTAGAAGCGCATATCGAGGGTTAACCATTGATACTTCGTATCTGCAATTGTTGTCACCTAAAGTTATTAGCAAATTATTGAAAGTAAAAAATGGCGGACTTTCCAGTTAAAACTTTGGTAACAAATAAACCAAGAGATAAATTGACTGTTTATTTATTAAGAAATTTCAACTGGAAAGTCCGCCAATTTTTTTCCTGTCAATTATTATACAACTTTAGGTGACAAAAATATTGTAGATACGAGGCATCAGTTACGTTGTTTCAAATCCTCTGCAAATCTAGAAACTATATTACCAAAACTTCTTGATTGATCACTAGTATATATATTTTTTTAAAGAAAATTGTAAGAAAAGCATCTTTCTTTGAACCAACCATCCTAAAAAAATATTTTCTTAGGACGAAAGAACGTGTTGAGGAAAGTAACATGTGAAAGCGGAAAATTATGGTTTGTCTGGAATAGCAGAAAATTTCAGGTGAGGACATTGGGTAACGATAGGATCTTTTTTTGGTTATTTAACGAGAAATCCGCATCAAAAGGCACCGATAAAAATTACTCGAACTGCTACTAAGGAAATTAAAAACTAATCGGACAAAATTTGAAGAGGGCGGATTTGCAAATTTGGGTGCGGATATGTTGAATGGCATAGAAGATTTTGCCTAACATTCATACATCATTGTTTGACACACACGTATTCAATTTAAGTTCTGCTAATATTATTCAACAATAGAAATATAATTCAAGTCATTTAGGAAAAAAAAAAACAATTTAATTGTCGTGTTCTTTGTAGTTATGAACACGACAATTTTACCGAAAGAGAAAATAGTAGGACAAATATAATGCGTAAAATATAATTACATTTGTTCCCATTTGTAAAATATACTAAATTTTTGGACTCAGGTTATCGTTGTGCAGTGCAGCATAATCTTTAGAAAACTGGTGAACCCAAGATAAATTCATTCATAGATATTCAACCAAGGGAAACCAGTGGTCGATTCTGGGAGCATGTGACTGACTCCAGCGGTGTTTTTTCTAAATACGAAATGTATTAGGGATGGCGTGAAGTTCATCGACGTGATGTGGAAGAAATCGACGATGAAGAATATAAATATTCACCAGTGAGACTAATTGGGATTACTGGAAGTATCTGAAGTGATTCATGAATGCACGTATAGGGAAATCATGACAAGATTCAAAGTATTCAAAGAATTTTCAAGAATATTGATGCAAATAAAATACATAAAGCTATTGGGAGATGCTGTAGTAAGAAAGTCCGTGTGAGCATGGTCAGAAACAAGACCAGATATCACCAAAAATTGTTCAGTAGATGGAGAATCGGCTGAAACTAAATTATGTGATGTAGGAGTACAGACGCTCGCTGATGGAAACACGATAAATTTGTCTCCAGTTCTGTTTAGGAAAGGACCCTCATAAAAAGACCGTTTGCATATATGGTCACTTGGATATACAGCCAGCTTCGAAGGAAGATGGATGGGATACTGAACCGTTTCAGGTGGTCGAGAAGGATAGAAAGCTCTATGGCCGCGTATCAACTGGTGACAAAGGACCTGTTTGTGGTTGGTTGAATGCTCTGGATGCTAAGCCACATGTGTGGAAATTCCAGTTCACTTGAAGTTTGAAGGACTTGTCTAGGCACTGTAGTGTGCGTGCATCCTTTTTTCAATATTCTGGCTTGTTATCAGTTGCTGATTTGAGGACTACAAAGTGGATCATTTCTCCAGATTTCTTTAGTGTTCAATTTTACTTCAGTTTTTTTTTTAAAAACGGTACTGGTATCCAATGTACGCTATGTATCGAAGTTAATTACTGACAGAAAAATAGGTAGTACGCATATTGAAACTGTTAAAACCTTTGCTTTCACCCAAGATTGAATCTTAATTTAAGCATAAAGATACTGTTATTAGTGGTTTCTGTTATAATGTTTATGTCAATTATTGGCTGAGGAAAACAAAGCTGTGCAGTAAGTATGGCTTACCTGGATTTATAATTGAATTCTCTTGGTTTCAGAAGAATCTTCATAGTGGAATGTTCGGTGGAACTGTGCCCAAAGGTATGGCAGATCTCATATACATGTTAAATACGTTGATTGATAAATATTCTCATCTCTGGTATAATGAATAGTAAAAGTGTATTCTAGTGTATCTGCCTCATATGAAGGCAGAAGAGAATGATTATTCTGCTTAATGGAATCAGTTTTAAGGTATATTTATTAAACACAATTTTCTTAAAGATAGTTGTGAGACAAAGCCAAATAGCGGTGTGTCTGGACCATGCAGAATCTAAGCTAAACAGTTAAACTTTGTACAGTTGTTTACGTCGAATGACAAAAATGGTCATACGTGATTTTTTTCAAAGTTATATTGATTGTGATATGTTACGCGGAACTTTGCAGTTTGACAAAGTCTATGAATTAATGTTTGACAGTGACTATTTCGAACACTGATGCTGTCTTGAAATAAGACAATTTTCCTCCATTTTACAACATGATTTGTTGTATTCATCGTGTAACAAATGGATTATTTATGGCACTGACGAGTTCTCAGAAACAAACGAATGTAATGTATTTCGTTTGACTCAGCGTGTGTCCTGCAGTGCCATTCAACGAGTTGTGCAGAGAAATCATATTGCAAGTCCAGTGATAAGTAAGAGTGAAAGCGGAGTGCGTTTTTTTCTGAGAGTTTATCAGAAAGTGAGCATAAAAGCGATTTCTTATATGAACATGGATCCGTGCAGATGGTTTCCGGGACGGTGCACAACTTGTCAAAGACGACTTGGGCCACGTTTATGGACTGATTCTGGTATTACGATTGGTAGTGACGATGAGATCTATCTTCCCTCAATCACTCAGGCTGTAGAGCTCCCTGCAGGAACGCCCAACACGTTAAGGATTGAATGGAACCTCAACCAAAAGAACATCAAGAAGACAGTTCGTCAAATCGCGTACTGGAAGAGCGTAATGGAAAGCGACGAGAGCTTGATCGAGGAAAAAGAAGAGGAAATCAAATCTATGACATTAAGTAATTCTTTCAGCAAAACTTCCATGCTGCCGTTTGTCGTACAAGCATTCAACAAAGATGAGAACGACTTTCTCGATAAGAGTTTACGAAACGCGTACCATAAATTGAAACAAGAGAAATATAAGTTTAAACGTTTCAGAAACAGGAGACATCAAAGGTAAAATAAAATAATGGCTGAGCAAAGCACTACAATTTATTTTAAAAAAATATTTTTTTTTTTTTTTGTAAACGTTTTCGCCGACTACCAAAACACTCGGCTTCCTCAGACACACTCTTTCTTTTTACAAATCTTCCCTGAACCATTTTGGCCAAAAAGAGATTTCAGTCTCTCCATCCAGTTTAGTTACCGTCACATCTTCCTTTGGCCTCCACTCAAACTTCCACACAACATCTTGATCATCTGCAGTCAGTGATTCCGTCAGACCCCGTTGTGGGAGGTGTTTACCCCCCAAAGTCTCAATAACACCCCCACCCAACTTTAAAATTTTTGCTGTGAAAAATCGATAGAAACCGTACAAAACGTTTCTTACATCCTCCCCATTTTTACTTCATCCCCCGTAAATTGAAAATCCTGGTGGAAACCCTATCTGCAGTCACTGTCTCTTTTACATATATCAGAAATGCAGAACAGAAGTTAGTACAGACATTGGCTTCCCAAAGACCCTAGAACAGAAAGAAAAAGAATGATGCAGAGTTTATAGATGCATTTTGTCTTAAATGTTATTCATAACCAATTTATAAAAGCATTATTATAAATTATTTAAATTGAGATGTCGCATGTTCTCCTTCTATGTAGAACTCCTCAGAGAAATCTGTTCTCCGAAGTTCCTTGTCATATGCTCGGCTAGTAATTACTCGATTTCATAAGTATACACGACAATTCAGTATTCTCAGACACATAGAATACGCTTCATAAACCTTAAAACATTGAACTAGAAATTAGAATTAATCTTGATAATATCATAGACCTCGCAATAGATAGACTTAGCACGCCTCCCCAATTCTGGCTGCGCTAAAACTAACGGATTTTTGTTCAGAGCACGTGATTTTGAATCCATCCGCTAGGTAGCTCTGCCATAGACGTCGT
>JAGDQP010016741.1:19169-39972 GCA_022664845.1 Lepisma saccharinum
CATTAAATTTTGTTACTTACTTAATTGTTTCTAACACCTAACATAAATAATTATTACACGGAAACTTAGAAAATAATTATGAAAATTAGAAATTTAACTACACGGACTGTACGACTCACCCGATGTAGTTAAGAATAATGAAATCGCGACGACTAAGGTGGACAGGTCATGTAGCTCGGATGAGGAAAAAAACGAAAATTATATTTATGCTGGTTGGAATGCCGGATGGAAAGAAACCGTTGGGAAGACTGAGACATCGTTGGGAGGACAATATTACAAGAGATCTTCGAGAAGTACGTCCTTGTGATGAAAACTGCCTGGATGTTGTCCAGGATAGAATTCAATGGCCAACATTTGTTACTGTGGCGATGAACCTGTGAGTTCCGTGAGTCATAGAGTTAGAAGTTTAAGTAATAAATTATTCTAGACTGACCGCAGGCAGAAGATATCGCCATTTTTCCAACCAATGAGTTGGAGTTAAGGGTTCTTGCAAAAAAAGAGCGTGAAGGGATGAGAAAAGCCAGATTGATGAACAGCAATGAAAGACAAGCCAAGAGAAAATAGAATATAAAAGAAACTGAAGAAAAGCTCATAAAAAACATTCGTAGATTTCTTAATTCTTAAGTTCTGACAAAGATATAGAGGTAGTAGAGTCGACTTCACTCTTTATATATAATCAACAATCTCGTACACTAAATGTACGGGTTGTTCAAACGAAACAGGGCTAAGAGTACAGAAAAAGACAAAAATAACAATCTGTACCACTTACGGCGATTGATAACGTGAGTCAGCCTGGTAAGAAGAACATGAGTTGGACAATGTTCCGACAAACAGTTACCAAGATATTGGACTCAAATATGATTTCTGAAGATGGCAGCCAAGGTTGGCAAGTGGTATGCCTAGATTAAGCGATTTCAAGGAACATGATTTGCAGCACATTGATATAAAGATTAGAGGGTTGGCATATCTCATTTTCAAAGGTTTTCAATATGAAATTCTGGGAAACCTCTGGGTCTCCGATGTAGTAGATTTTTTTTGAGACATTTGGATTTTTTTTGGACCTTTTGTTTTTACTTTTTATTGGGTAAAAACTATCATTATGACATCCATGTTATATGCTTTTGAAAAAAAAGTAGAGAATGTTTTTGCTCATGTACCTATGCAGCATTTCAGTAACTACTTAGCAATTCGCTAGAAGGGATACACTACTCATCTTGGATATATCCGACTGTAACGGATTAAGTTATGATATTTAGTGATATAAAGTGGTAGAAATTTGTAAAAGGAAAACGAGAGACCTTGTGTATGGACGGATAACAAGAAAATGTTCAAATAAGCAGGGAAACAATGATTGAATGGAAGTTATGGAACCGGTCGTATAGTATACCAGCAGAGTGGTGGATTGAGGAGAATACTCACCTGGTACATGCTAGCTAATCTTAGGTAGTGTAGCCAGATCTTTTGCAAATTAATTCAAACCTAGCCTAACTATGGCATGTTAATGTGCTTCCGAGGATCTCGTGTAGCAGACGCACAAGTGAGAACAGTACATGCACAACCGCATTGGGACTGACGGCATTGCTCAGTGTCGAAGGATGCGAGTTGAGTTTGAGATAACAGCGGTCACTGCACATTGACTGATCATCGCGATTCATCGTCTGTTAACCCTAACATCAATAATTTTCTTCCATTAAGTCGAACAATTGAATATCCACAGGCAAACATCAATTACCACCAGTTGTTCAGAGGTCATCTACTGCAGTCAGTTCAACATCATCCAACCTTGGCGCTATTCCCAAACATGGACGTAGTATTGATAAATAGTCTAAGCATTCTTCTCGTTCTCCATCTCATCAACATTCAGCTAGCTCAAACTCTCCACCAGCCAAGAAATCACACACCATTAGCAATTCCGATTCAGAATCAGGGAACTCTATGGACCTTTCAGATCACTCACCATTGGACAACAGCTATGCACTCCTTTCTACTCACCAATTACGACACCAGATTTCAGACTTCAAAGCTTCAACTTCAGCTGCTTCAAAAGTCTGTCTCTCGCGAATCAATCACCAGGATCATACCAACTAGAAATGGAATCATACTGCAATCATACAATTCCGACTTAGCAACCACCATCAGAAACAAGTTCAGCTTTGAGATCTTTGGGAAACAAGCTTCATTAACCAGATTGAACCAACAACCTATACGTCCACCACCACCTCCAAAACGCTCTCCAATGTTATCCGTAGTGATCAGAGGCGTAGATTTGGACGTTACAGATACAGAAGCAGAACAGGAACTTCACATTGAGGGACATACTATATACAAATGCATCCGTATTAAAACCAAAAAAGGAATGCCGAGTTACATGGTCAGAGTTCTTACTCCTTATCAACCTACAATAAACAGTCTTCTAGCCAATGGTGCCTACATATACCTGAAAAGACAGAGTAGAGCCTTCTCGAACATCAGCTCCATTGCCTTTGAGATGCGAGAAATGCCAATCCTATAATGCTAACTATCCTAAACACTGTCCTAATGAACCTACATGCGAGTATTGCACTGGATCACACAAAACTAAAGATTGCACAAACCTACAATTTCCACCTAAATACACAACCTGTGGCGAATCTCATACCAAATTCAGCTATAAATGTAAAGGCCGTCCCCAATTAGAACCAGATACTCCAGCCTATATTGCACCTCTCAGACTACCTGAGCAGTCCCAACAACCACCTATCACCTCCAACCAGAAACCCATAACAGTAAAACAAGTCCTGACTCTCATCACTCTTACTCTCCAAAACATTTTCCATTTCGATCGTGAAAAAGTCCTTACTTCCATTCAACATGCAGCCAAAGAAACTTTCCAAGCCGACTTCAAAGCCACATACTCTGGACCCTATGTACACTTCCATACCAACATCGCTACCCAACCTGACTAAAGTCCTCTCCATTTCACTGATCACATCATTTCGCATATCATTTCCTTGAATGCACTGTAATCATCTATGTTTAACAAGGGCTCACCTGTCTGTCATTGCACCTAGAGTCGCCCCTAGGTAAGAAGAGTCATCATTCACCAGTCTATTTTGTATCAACGTGTTGTGGCGTCTAAGTGCACCTCACAATCATCTACCATCCCATCATCACCTGAATATCCCAACATGCAATATGATTATAAGCTAAGCTTATAATGTCCAAGTATTGAGATGATTAAATAAATAAAGGATTAGAACAATATAATAACACCGCTTTAGGCCATCCATCTTTCCTATTCCCATTTATCCTATTACTCCTCTTCCCGAAATAGAGGGTGTAACCCTCTGAAGGGTGTTAGTGGCTGCTTGCTGCCCTAGCAATAAAAAAATGCATTAAGTTAGAGGAAAATACAGAGGAAAATGGGAAGAAATGTAAACCCTCTGAACTGAAGTATCCTACACATCTTTTGAACACTACAGGCGATACTTCCTTAACAGCTGGAAAGATCTACAGAACTTGGTAAAGTGGACTCCGAACCACTTCGTTCAATGGACCCCCAACAAAAGCGAACCCACAATCACGCGCACAGAAATCGAGCGGACAATTGCGGGTCGATTTACAATATGGTTTACCCACGACGTGAAAGGTAATATGACATAAACATTCTCTGTCTTAGGTTCTATCACGATATCAAACTCATGATATGTTTGTCGCCTGCTGCTATAGTAGCTGATATGGCATTAGAAACGATTTTCTGAGACGGTAGCTATCGTGACAAAAATAACATCCTAGGATGTTAAAGCGATCCAACCCAAGTCAAACAACGTTCGTTTTACACCGTAGGACAATCCAGAGTCAAATACACATCCCCCCCTCAAGTTTTCCAATATGACCACCATAGGCGTCTCTAGGCCGGGGTCGCGTGAAGATAAACTAATATCCTCAATTGTTTTGAAATATTTAGTGTAATTAATATTTATTTTGCAAGAAGTTTAATGTTATCGATTCTTGAACATGAAATGAAGTGTACCATGATAAGCTTCTTCTATAAACATGGGGTGGGGGAAGGAGTCACAGTGTATGTTAGAAACTGCATTTTGTCGAGTTTCAAATGATTTTTTAATGTCTTAGAACAAGTTTCAAGTAGTTATTTTATTGTTTTTTGGTTATGTAACACAGTATTTATTGTTTTCAAAACCTTTTAGAAGTCTTCACTATCAACAACGTTATATAATTTATTGTTTATAGGCAATGCAGTGTTATTTCGAAATTATACCACCAGTAGCTTATACCGAAAACGACAGAATGCTGATCGTTGTCCGACTTACTGCTTACTATAAAAATAATATAGGAAATTCTAGTCCGACCTACAAATAAAGAGTAGAAATCTTTGTTGCTGTTTTTTTTTTAAATTATCTTATTTAGGTGTAAATTGGTGTTGAATTATACAATATATCCAGTGTGGTATTTATAGATTTTTAAGTATGTGTGTGTGTGTAGAGGGAGAAACTCTTAATGTCGTTTTATGTAGTGTAAAATCCAATCAAGTCATTTTATCCCGTGTAAATTTGGCAGTTAACTATAAGTTTCCCTATGTAAATTCCATAAATTCCATGCACTGATGAAAAATATTAAAATGCCCCGCCCCACTGGATCTCAGCAACTACAAGTCCGACAGAGTTGAGCCATACACCGTTGGATTCGTCATGATCTGAAACAGTAGGGAAACTTATGACTGACTCTAAAACTGACAGCTCATTTTCATTTACTTAGTTTTCTCCATTTTTCCCATGTATTTTGAAATGGTATGTTTGCCCCCCACCCTCGATCTCAGTAACTACAAGTCACTCAGAGATGAACCATACACCGTTGGATTCGTCATGGTCTGAAACGGTAGGGAAAATTATCAGTTTTATTCTAAAAGTGACAGGTCCTTTTGAATTGCTTAGTATTCTCCATTTGTGCTTCGCATAAATCTCAGTAACTTAAGTCCGACAGAGGTGAGCCATGCGCCGTTGGATTCGTAATAGTCTCAAAGCATGAAATCACCTATCAAATGAACTCTAAAACTGGCAGGTCCTTTTCAATCGCTTAGTATTCCAAATCTGTATGTTTTTTGTCCCCCCTAGATCTCAGTAATTACAGCTCACATAGGGATGAAATATACACCGTTGGATTCGTCATGGTATCAAACGGTGGGGAAACTTATCGGTTTGAGTCTAAAAGTGACAGGTCCTTTCAAATCGCTTATTCTCCATCTCTATGAAGACTTCATATCCTAAACCGCTGGAGCTAGAGACACTAAATATTGTATGAAGGTACATCATAACTAGTAGATTAAGAAACTATTACAAAATGTTGAAAAATTCGCCATCTTAGATCTAAATGGCCTCCAAACTTGTTGTATAGAGGGCATAGCTTAAAAGGCTGGATCTAGAGAAACGAAATTTGGTACTACGGTACATCAGCACTAGTAGGTTAAGAAAATATTACACATTGTCCCCAAAGACCCCATCATGAATCCAAAATGGCGGACCGTAAAGATTCATATTCCACACCGTTTGAGCTAGATACGAAATTTGGCATAAAGGTATATTATCACAAGTAGTTTAGGAAAGTATTACATTTTGAGAAAGTCGCCATCTTGGATTCAAAATTACCGCCCAAAACCATTTTCCACACCGTTCGAGCTATTGAATGAAATTTTGTATGAAGGTGTACCATGACAAGTAGCTCACGACAATATAAGAAAACGTTAAAAAGTCGCAACCTTTAATCCAAAATGGCAGTCCAAAACCCATTTTCCACGCCACTTCCTATATCTTCGGCGTTTATGGGAATATTTCAACCAAACCAACATATTTCGACTCAAAGCAAAGTACCTCGATTGTTTTCATTTATTTTCGGTACCTTCGGCCGCCATCTAGAAAAAATAGACTTTTTCCTATCGTCGGTGTTCATTGCACAATTTCTACCAAACCAACATATTTTGACTCCGATCCATGTACTCGAATATTTTTCATGTATTTTCGGTACCACCGGCCGCTATCTTGAAAAAACTGACTTTTTTCTATTATATCGGCATTTATGGGAATATTTAAACTAAACTAGCATATTTCAACTCTGATCCACGTACTTGAATCTTTTTCATTCATTTTGGTTCCACCGGCCACCATCTTGAAAAATATACTTTTCCCTATATCTTCCACGTTTATGGGAATATTTAAACCAAACCAACATATTTCGACTCAAAGCGATGTACCTCAATGGTTTTCACTTATGTTTGGTACCGTTGGATTCGTCATGATCAGAAACGATGAGGAAACTATGAATATGACAGAGATAAGCCATACACCATTGGATTTATAATGGTCTGAAACCGTGGAATAACCTACAACTTTGACCCTGAAATTGGTGGATCCTTTCTATTAATAGTGACTTGGTATTCTTCATTTTTGGCCCTCCTAGATCTCAGAAACTACAAGTCCGACAGAGATGGTCTATATAGCATTGGATTCGTCATGTTCTGCAACGATGAGGAAAACAATGAATGTGACTCTAAAACTGGCAGGTCCTTCTTAATCGCTTAGTATTCTCCATGTGTGCCCCTACGAGATTTCAGTAGCCACAAGTTCGACAGAGATAAACCATACACCGTTGAAATAGTCATGGACACCGGTGGAAAAATCTCTGACTGACTCTGAAACTGGCAGGCCCCGGCATTCACTTAGTAACCTTCATTTGCTCCTATGATTTTAGCTCTTTCTTTTGGATACGTTATAAGATAATTTTAATTTATACGGAGGCGCTTTGGTTTTGTCTACAATAAAACCATTACTTAGCTTGTTTAATTACAGTTAACTGGATTATTCTGTCGCATATCTAATGATTGAATATTGCATTATCATCCAGTTCTAAGCTATGTTTAAAGTTTCAAGTCGGGATGTTTCAAGCTCATCGGGAAGTTAGTTTAAAATCGATTGCAAAATTTGTACCGAACAGACAGACAAGAAAGCGAGTTAATAAAAACGTGATAAAAAGGGTTATACACAGAGACATGCGCTCAATGGTTACCCAGCACTCTAGCAGTAGGGGCTATGATAATGCGATATTATCCGGTAATTCATATTTTAACACCTTTATATGAGCAGGTGCAATGGCGTACAGGTTATCTCCCATTTTATTTAGGGATTGCAAGTAGAGTTGAAAAAATTTCTATCAATTTTAAACCGTAAACATTTTTTTATTGGGAGGTGTGCTCGAGAATTTGGGGCTGATACCCTCCTCTGGGGGGGGGGGGGGGTATAGCAGAATCCTGATAGCGAAGTTTCAATTTTGATGTACTTATATCCCCCTTCACCACTTGTGTTGTACAAAAGTTTATATTATAAACGCCACATTATAAAACACTCTTAAATGAGGAAATTTACTTACGAGTCCATTTTTACATTACAAATTTATAGATAGTTTTCTCCGCGTTAACTTACAGACCCATTAGCGATGTCGTTCATCTGTTAGTGCTTTACGCAAATATACTTGTACACGCCCTTACACATTATGTGCAGAGTCAATACAAACATTACCGAGATTGTGTTTTGTGTGCACCGATTCTGTTAACCCCCATGTGGGGGATGTCGCCTCCCAAATTCTCGAGTACACCCCAACTTAAAATTATTACGGTCAAAAGTAGATAGAAACCGTTCAAAATTCCACTTACACCCCTCCCGAGTTTGACTTTACACCCGTCCAAACTGAAAATACTGGTGAAATCGAGAATGTCGGCAGCAGTGGCAGTTTGGTGAGGCGTCAGGCCAGCAGTGTCTTCAAAGTTCTGGGATCGAACGGAACGCCCGCTGGGATATGGATGCTTGTGGATATTAGATACCTAACAGCTAATGCAATCGAGACGGGCCAAAATCATTACTAAAATGGCTCAAAATACATAATTTGTTAGAGATTTACAAATAGAGATTTCTTATAATAAATAATAGTTTGTCGAGAGAGTACTTACATACACAATTTGAGCGGTAATCACAATAACGTGGTTTGTGAGCATATATTGTAACTGGATACGCTATTTCCTCAGAACATTTAACGAAATTATGCATTGCACAAGAGATATCACTGGTGAGGAAAACGGCTAGCTAGTCCTATATATTGCAACTGTAAAAGCATACATATAGGATATATATGTACTCGAGCTTTTGGGGGTGACACCCCCCCCCCCCACATGGGATTGGCAGTATCACTGCACATAACATACACTTACAGCAATGTTTGTATTGACTTCCTGCATATAAGTATAAAATCGTGTACAAGTATATTTGGGTAAAGCACTAACAGTTGAACAAAATCGCAAATGGATTTTTAAGTTACGCGGAGGAAATGATCTATGAGTTTGTAATGTAAAAATGGACTCGTAAGTAAATTTTCTCATTTAATAGTGTTTTATAATGTAAGTGCACGGGGTATAAGTACATCAAAATTGAAACTTCGCTTTCAGGACTCTGTTATATCCCCCCCTCCTCCTCCCCAAAATGGAGGATGTCACTCTCAAATGCTCGAGCACACTTCCCGATTTAAAAATGTTAGGTTTAAAAATTGATATAATTTTTTTCCAGCTCTACTTGCATCCCCTAAATAAAATCCTGGGAGATAACCTGTTCGCCATTGCTCCTACTCATATAAAGGTGTTAAAATTCATATATGAATTACCGGATAATATCACAGTCCCTACTGCTAGAGTGCTAGGTAACCACTGAGCGCATGTCTCTGTGTATAACCCTTTTTCTATATACTAAAAAGGAGAAATAGAGAACAGCACCGGTAATACACAATTTTGTACGGAGAAAAAGCGAGCTTTCGTAATCACAGGTAACGTTGTTTCTGGATGATCACCATTGCCCTCGTATTCTCGACTTAAGATTCCATCAAAGTTGCATTACAGTCAGGGCACGTCGTCTTCTCAATTCTCCTTTAAGAGATTTTCGAGTCCAAGTTGAGTATTTAGAAACCATTCTTGGCTGGAAAGAATCCTTGAAATGTTTTTCTTCACGATTCGAACGTTATAATTAAACGTCAGTACAATAAAAAAATATTTAAGGGAAAAATTGTAAATAAACCTTCGTTCCTGCAATGCTATTCTTATGGAGGAATAAAAGAGAAGCGGAAAGCGAAGTGTGGGAGCGCTGGTGCTGCCACCTATAATTAGCTTTCATTAAACAACCCCATTCTATAAGCCCAAACCACTCCAAAACTTTAACAAAAATTCATCGCCTGGAACTGCTTCACTTTCATTAGAAATCCTCATGCAATAATCGAGCTAAGAATCTCCTAGTCTATTTCCTTCTCATTGGCGTCATTATTCTGTTGACTTAGCCAAGGTATCTTGTGAGATATGCACAGATACGAAAGTACGGAAATTAAGTACGAAAAATGAATCGGGTTCTTCCGTTTTGTGAAAGTCACAACTGAACATTTCTTAACATCTATTTCAAGCCACATCCCCTCCATGCACAGCTCACAACGCGTGCATATCGCACATGGGAAGTTTCACCTTTTACCATTGACCAATAATTTTCATATCATTCTAACCTTATGGCCCTGAATGCCTTAATATGACTCAAGATGGCGTTTTGAAAGAAATTTTACGTTATGAAAGCTTGTTTTCTTCCCTGTAAAATTTACTTTTTGGATTTCGTACATTGGAAACAGGCTTCACGTCTGTGGTCTATAAGAGTTCAAACGAGTCATAAAGAGTTGCGATAATTACTAGCCGTTGAGTAACCGGTCAAAGAAAGCATACATTTCCCTTCAAAATCCGTCTGTTACATCATTTTGCTTTAAAAAAAAAACAGCTGTTTTTACAGTTTTTAGAGATTCCTGGGTTCCGACATATTACAGATTCATGTTCCGAAACAATTGTGATAGGGTCTACGCTAATTTGGAGCTGTCAGGAACTGGCCGAAGGAAACCGTACGTCTTCCTCGAAAATCCACCAGTTGTTACAGCATTTGGCTCAAAAATGTCAGTTGTACTGTACAGTATTAACAGATTCATGTTTCGCGGAACATAGTTTGGGAAATGCTCAGCGGTGTAGCCAGACAAATTGTCGCAGGGGGCATCATATTTGGTTAGGTGGGTACCTCTACAAATACCAAAGAGTATCACCGAGTTTATCCAAAGTAGTTAAACGTTTATTCAACCAAGGTTTAGAGCCTAGTGTATCAGAAATCGTCCAGCTTGGTTGCTCGACCCCTTTCAAATTTAAATAATAATAATAATAATAATAATAATAATAATAATAATAATAATAATGGATCCTTGGTATAAGAATAGTTCAAAACGAGTATTCTTTTTTTATACCAACCGATTGATTAATGGGGGCCATTTTTTATTGCGGCACATACCAAAATTTGTGTTAGCAGATTTTTACGGAAAATGTAATATCTGAGAACTGGTTTATCATAGGATATTCAAACAAAAAACATTCTTTCCAATAACATCTGCTTCATAACTTTAGTCCTGTACATGAAAAAACCTAAAACATAATCAAATTGGTCAAAATGACATCCAAGTGTGATTGTCGAAATAGAAACAATTCCAGTTTTCAGGGAGCTTTTCGCCCGGAAGGGATTGAATCTTAAAATTTATTTCTTATATACTATTACCTATCAAAGCATATTAAAGGTATACAGAATATGAAGACTGATATTTTATGAATTTTTAAAAATCCAAAAATTGGCATTTTATGCATATTGGAGGCCTAATATCTCTGGTGGGACAAAGTATAAAAATCTAATTTCTTTACACGTTATACATTCGTGAACTTTGATATTTAGTTTGAAGGGAGTTACAAATTTGCAATTTGTTGAGTGATGCTCGTGCACGCTTCGATAGCAATGCTTCTCTGATGGAAGACCAGATAAAAATCTAATTATTCCACATTTTATACACTTACGTCAGGAGCAACTATATTAGAAATTTCAACTTTGATATCTAAGTTTGAAGGGGCTTACAGATTTGCAAATTGGAGATGAATAATGCTTGTACGTGATTTAGTAACCCGTATAAAGAATGGTTCTGAAAAGAAATATATTCTTCACTACTCAAAATTACGATATATTATATAACCTCTCTTCCCATACAGCACAGGTACATTCTAGGAATATGCTAAAAATATCCCTGTGAGAATATTGGAATATCCTAAGCAAGGATATTCTCAGATATTCTTAGTACATGCGTAGAATATTCTAAATATCTGAATGTCCCGAATGAGCGCAAATCCGAAGGGTATTTATTTATTTATTTATTCAAAACATAACTCAACAGGCAATATGCCTAATTACAGTGCTTGCGTGTACATGATAGTAATTACAAGATACAAGAAACAATCATATTACTTCACCTGCAGTTCTTTTAAATTCTTTGTAAGTCATTCCAAATATATCTACATTAACTTTAGGTTCAATTTTGTTGTAGAAAGCACTCATTCTCCAAATTGGGGATTTATATAGAATTTCAGTCCTTTGCTTTTTGCAATAGAATGTCCCATTATTACCTAATCTAGTTTTAGTGTTCGGAACTTGAATGAAAATTTTCGGAATTAAATCAATACAATCAATTTGATTGTGTATTAATTTGTACAGAAATATTAAATCATTTAAATGCCTTCTTCGTTCCAAAGTTTGTATATTAAAATTGCTCACTAATTCCCTGTATGATATGTATGCAGGATATAATGTGGTTTTTCTATACACTAGTAATTTCAAAAATTTACACTGGATTTTCTCTATTGCTTTAACATATTTCTGAGTGTTCGGAGTCCATATAATACAGGAGTATTCTAGCTGTGATCTCACGTAAGAGTAATACAATTTTAGAAGTGTTGAGTCAAGATGGAGATCCTCTCTAAAACGATAAATATACCCAATATTCCTATACGCATTGTTAGTGATCATTTCAATGTGACGCCCGAAGTTTAATTTTGGATCGAAAACAACTCCAAGATCTTTAACAGTTTCAGGTTTCGATAGATTTACTCCATCAATCGAGTAGTTGTACTCAACATACTTTTCTTTCCTTGTAAAAGATATGGAATTGCACTTTTTTGTATTAATTACAAATTTATTCCTGTCGCACCACTCTTTGACATTATCTAAGTCCTTTTGTAGTTTGGCACTGTCCTTAATTGATTCAATTCTAGCGTATAATTTCAGGTCATCCGCGAATAAGAGAATATGGGAGTTCTCGATACACTCAGATATATCATTAATAAGTAAAAGAAATAATAAAGGGCCGAGGTTTGAACCTTGTGGTACTCCGGACAGTGTCTCAAAATATTCTGAAATATAACCTTTAAAAATTACTGCCTGCTTACGTTTACGTAAATACGAAGTTAATAATTTTATGGTTTCCGTAGAAAAATTGAAGAACGTAAGCTTGCGTAGCAAAACATCGTGATCAACCAAATCAAATGCTTTACTGAAATCAGTGTATACGACGTCTACTTGGCCTCCGTTATCTAGCTCAGTTGCAATGAAGTCAGTTACAATTGCTAAGTTTGTTGAGGTTGACCTATTTTTCAAAAAGCCGTGTTGATGTGGTGAAAGAATGGAGTTTACATGATTCAGTATTCGCCTATATATAACACATTCATATACTTTTGCAAACGATGATAAAATAGATATTGGTCTGAAGTTTTCGACGTCTTTAGCATTTCCAGATTTTGGAATAGGACAAATTAAACTTTCCTTCCATTTGTCAGGGAATACACAAGTTTTAACAGATATATTTAATAAAATATATAATGGATATTTAAGAATCTCAGCACAACCTTTTATTATATAAGGTGGAATTTCGTCCGGCCCGCAAGATACCTTAGGTTTTAACATTTTGATTGCTTCCTCAATTTCTTTCATTTTAATTTCTTTTATTTGCAACGTATTTAAAAGTTCACATCTAGGGTTGTCTGACAAAATTTCAGATTTGTACTGGGGTGTTACAGTTCTAAATACAGACTGAAAATAATGTGCAAAAGACCTAGATACTTCCCTGTTACTTTCTAGCTCTTTGTCTCTGTATTTCAAAGAAGTGGATGAGAGATGTTTTGTCTTACTTTTAACAAAATTCCAAAATTGCCTCGGGTCTTTATTGATACTGTATTCTGAGCTTTCAATGAAAAATTTATATGCTAAAGAAATTTCTGATTTTAGCTCTCTACGTAATATGCGAAATTTATCTCGATGAAAAGCAACGTCTACACCAGTTTTCATTTTCCTGGGGAAATCCCAATTATACTACGAATATGTGGGGAACAATTTTTCTTTTGGGATATTCTCAGAATATTCCACATCTTCTTGAAACTTCAATCTAGAAAATTCGTTTGATATTCTAAAAAAAAAGTATATCCTAGGAATATCCTTAATTGATCCCAAATATTCTGGGACATTGTACGCATATTGTGGATTTGAAAGGGATATCCTGTGCTATGTGGGTTATAAGGATATTTCAGGATCTACTTTACGTATTCATATCTTTAAGTTTGTTAGACACTCTGGTAGTAATTTAACATTAAACCAAAGCGCGCACGAGCATTATTCGCCTCGCAATTTGCAAATTTGCAACTTCTTTCAAACTCAAATATCAAAGTTGAAATTTCTACCTTACTTTCTCGTAACATACGTGTTTAACGTGTAAAAAAGATAGATTTATATCTGGTCTCCCACCAGAGATAAGAATCTCCAATATTCATACCATAGCGCACATGAGCATTATTCACACCCCAATTTGCACCAACTTAACTTTAACTTTATTTTTATATGGGCCAGTTACTTTGGACTTCAGCCCGTCACGATTCACCTTTAGCTGTTAAAATCCACACCCATGCCCCTGCCGGAACTCGAACCCGGAACCTTCGAGCCGAAGGCCTACTGGCACAGACCGCTCGGCCACCCGGCCGGCCCCAATTTGCACCAAATTTGCAGCTCCTTCAAATAACAAAGTTCAAATTTTTACCGTAGTTTCTTCTGACATAAATGTATAACGTATGAGAAATTAGAATTTTATATTTTGTTCCACCAGGGATATTGAGCATCCAATATGCACAAATTACGATTTTTTATTTTCAAAAATTTATTAAAAAATAAAGAAAGAAGCATATATCAACCTTCAACATACTTTGATATGTTAATAGTGCACAAGAATAAACTTTCATATTAAATCTCTTCCGGACGAAAAAGCGTCTTGAAAACCTGGACTGTTTCTATTTCAATAATCCCATTTGGATACCATTTTGACTAGTTCGATTACGTTTTAGGTTTCTCATGAAGAAATCTAAAATTATCGAGCGGATTTTAATGGAAATAATGTTTTTTGTTTAAATGTCCTATGATAAACGAGTCCGCATATACTACATTTTCCATAAACTTCTGCTAACACAAATTTTGTATGCGCCGCAATAAAAAATTGACAACGTTAATCAATCGGCTGGTATAAAAATAAAATAATACTCGTTTTGAACTATTCTTATATAAGGAATATAAATATATATACTGTATATATATATATCTTTTTTTTTTTAAAAAAAAAAGGTCGAGCAGCCAAGCTAGACCATTTCACATGGACTGCCCCACAGGCATCGTGTACGAACTACTTGAAAGAGTATATTTACTGTATCATCCCAATTTTCATTTGGAGGGGGCCCACACACACACTATTTGGCGACAGGGGCCCCTGTGCCCACCGTGGCTACACCCTTAGAAATGCTTTATTAAGAAAATCGACAGTTATCGCAACCACTTAAAACTACCTTGAAAAATGACAGCCACAGGCTGCTTTTTAATTTTATAATGTGTCACCACTCTTTTCTACTTAATTGACTCATATCTTTGTCCATTCACTTGTCAAGTACAATGAAAATGTTCAAAACTAGGACAAAAGAAACCATTCTTGTTACACTGTCAAAGAGACGAATGCATTACGAGCGGTATGATGTAATCTTGTGCAGTTGGACAGATGAACAAGATTTTGAATTAGGTTAATCCGACAACACTTTTCTTTTGGCTCCTAAAGGACAATATACTGTACAATGGATTCTGCATTTTTTTTATTCCTTAGAAAGAAAGCTCGGGGGGTTCTTTTACCTTACACTAGAATAACATGAATGAACAAACGTGTTGTTAATATTTCTTTCGTTTCATGAACTGATATGAGTTGAATTCACAGGCTGTGCAATAACAACTATTATCCAGGGATCTAATGATTCTTCATTTCATATCTTGTACGTTGTGAAGAATTGATCGGCTAACAAGATTTCGGACAAATCTGAGTTCTGAAGCTATCGATGCTTCAAACTGCTTGGTAGATGAGTAGAATACACCAGGAAACCACCAGAAAGCATGATTAAAAGTGTTTTTGCCCATGAAGACGGACGCAGTGGTCAAAAGTTTGATTCATAAAACAGTGTGATCTAACAACGAACACTCGCAAGGTGTCAGAGCCCAGTTTTGATGAAAATTCGTACGTAGGTACAGCGCCTTAACAGCCAATATTATAGGTGCTGTCATCCAGAATTAACCACAGAACCCGAGAAAGATGGATTGTAGAAAGTAAGTAAATCGAATACAGAGTACGCCTTCTCTTTTATAGACTGTTAAATATATTGAAAGCAAATGGATATTAATGGACACTGGACCGGAGGTGATATATCCTGGATAGTATGACGACAGTGACCGTCATCGTAAAAGCGGACAACTTGACTATGCTTCAAAGCTGTGCTGGAATGTTCCAAGAAACCCAATGATGAAGTCAATTTTGGCATAACTTTAATTCTGTACGACAAAATGACACTTGAAATTGATCTGGAGAATGTCATATTCCCTTAGGATTATTCCTTCTTGAAATTGGTACTTCATCTTCCGTTAGTGTATTTAACACTTTATACTGCACTTCATGTTGCGGCCATGAGGATCATATTTTCCAATATAACAGTACCCTTTATGTAGGCGTTTGGTTTTCGTTCTATCAACTAGTTCAACAAAAAGTGCTTTATCATCATTTGACTCACACATTCTCCAGGATTTTGTCGTACAGGATTAGAGTTATGCCGAAAGTAACTTCAATATTGGGTTTCTTGGAACATTTCAGCACAGTATATCACATGATACACTTAATATTTTTTTAAATAAAATGAAGCATAATCAAGACAGGGTCGTAGCCAGGCTTGAAGGTTTAGTCGGGCAGGCATCGTTTTGAGTCGGGGTCTAAATATTTTTAACAAACAAGATTGAAAAATAGATATCGGTGTTTTAGTAGCTTAGAAAACATTTACAAATTATGTTCAAACATAATTATTATCAGATTTACTAATGTGACTCTAAAATCTGTACATTACAATTTTAAACGAAGGAAATAATCCAAGTCGATATTTTCATTTCGCTGTTTTAAAATGCTAAGCTAGCTAGGGCCTGTGTGTCATTGATAACCTCTGTGGTCTGTTCATGTTGGTAATAACAGAGAACGTTGATTCACACATTGCTGTGCTGCATCCAAATGTATTAACAAATGCAAGCAATTCCTTTTTTTTTAAGCAGCACGTTTGAAAATT
Organism: Lepisma saccharinum; assembly: GCA_022664845.1. Taxonomy (NCBI): domain Eukaryota; kingdom Metazoa; phylum Arthropoda; class Insecta; order Zygentoma; family Lepismatidae; genus Lepisma; species Lepisma saccharinum. The sequence continues at coordinate 35,758 of JAGDQP010016741.1, forward strand.
TGTCGAAAGATATGGTCATTGCCTACAATGTTCTGCCTCAGTAGAAGTTCTTCTATGGACGGAAGGGGGATTCCTAGTGATGACAAGTACTTCACTTTTTCAAGCTCAAAGTCATAAACGCTTCCAATTGCTTCTATCAGTTCACTATTTTCATCAAATCTCGACTCTAACTCACTGATAATAATGTCTTTGGTTTCATAAAACATCCTTTTTAGACAATTTTGTGGGGACTTCGAAGAATGGCCTGGAATAGTGTCAGCTATAACGAAATCATCAATTGTCACATTCTTTCTCTGTCGCTCCTTGCAGGTTCAGTTTCTGATCCCCTTTTCACGTCAAATAAAACATTTGATTCTTTCAGCAAAGATTCAAATTGTTCTGGACAACGAAGGTGACAAATCGCTTTTTGACGGACTGATTAATGATTATAGCAACCTGTAAAACTAGTGTTACGACTCTGTAGAACTTTAGCTGCAGGACCCATTATGCTTAATAATATTTTCATGAGTACTGCACAGAAACGAAATTCCAATGCTGTCGTCACTTAGACCAAAACAATGCTAGTTGCAACATAACTTCCATTTAAGTTTGTATTTCTGACACTTTGAAATGCTTTCACTATTTCACTGATTTTTATTTTATTATTGTCTTGGTAACTGCAAAATACCCCTGCCATCTGTGCTCCAAGAGTCTGACTACTTTCTTACCTTCATATAGTTCAGTTACTTTCGGACGCTGTAGAAACTCATAAAACATTGAACATTGATAAAAAAAAAGTTACAAATTTCAGGCATTTCTGAAACTGCCTCCACTATCACTAGGTGCAACCGATGATTAAAACAGTGAACTTTTTTTTTTGTCGAAAACGATGTTTTGAAGTAAAGCTTGAACACCTCCTGTCTTGCCACAGTAGTGGTGTGGGTTTTTCTCCCAGCCACCCCCACCGAAATTTGAACACCTGGGCGCCATTAATCTTTAATTTTGGCACTTTTCCCGGAAGTCGTGACCCCCGGGGTCACCCAGAGTTACTTCCATGCCCCAGCCCTGTTCTTAGACCCCACCCCCGTTTTCAGAACATCGTGAGAAACATTTTTTTGGTGATGCCATCTTGTGTATGGATTTTGATCACAAAATGATATTAATTGTAGAATCCAATCGAATGTTGGATATGAAGAAGGGTGCAAAGCAAACCTGCCTACGGGAGCCTTGATTATAAGAAAATGGTATGTGCTATATAGAAAACATCCCTGAGACTTCAAATAATATTTAAAAATGATGATTGTCTGTCTGCCTTAATTATGAGGCATTAGATGAAATCTATCGGAATTGATTAAATAAAATGGCGGAAACCTAACTGAAGATGGTTGGCCGAGAGACTCAAACTTAGGACTCTGAAACCGTTGCCTATGCCGCATGCAGTTGAAGAATAAATTAACATTAGGTACGTAAATGAACATATAGGAGGGGTTGTATGTGAGTATGATATTGTGAAACAGTGGCTATGATAATGTATAACTTATCTTTCGAAACGTTGCGTTATAGCAACGAAGTATGAATGAGATGATTTTAAAAGCATATTAATCAGACTAAGAAAGGCTTAGAAAACATCTTATGGTAATAATAGGAGATATTGAGCTTAAGGATTGGCTATCTTGGGGTGAATGTCGAGATGTAATTGTGATGGCACGGAAACTTTGGATTTGATGGCAATAGATATTGGTAAAGGCAGAACATAAGGGATATGATGTGGTATTTGACTACACTGAATTACCTTGTAGAGGCTGTGCGTTGGTGTATTTAAAGGAGTTTTAAAAGGATGATCTCGATAAAGTGATATTGAAGTGGCACTAGCTCAAGTAGTTAGTAAATGACAGGTTCTGGGAAACGATTCCCGTAGACACCCGCACATCCTCACTGTGGTTTTGCCAAGGTTTTTCCTTAGTCGTAGAATAGAAATAACATAACGATGATGCTAATTATATTATATGAATTTAAGCACCTGTAGGTGAGTTGTTGCATTTTGAGAGATGTCCTGAGAACGAATCTAGCAGCTGTCTATCGGAAGTCAGGTTTTTCCTAAGGTTTTCATTAGTCAAGGAAAAAACATTGCATAAGAACGATGCTGATTATTATTATGTGGTGGCTGTAGTTCAGTTATGTAGTAATTGTTAGGTTCGAGAATCGATCCTGATGAATGTCCATTTTACCCGCGATTTTACTAGTGTTTTACGCAAAAGAAATACCATAGCACAGGTGTTAATTATTTTACTAGGATTAAAGCGGTGTAGCTTTGTTGCTTCAGAAGATATTAAGAACGATGTCAGTGGCTGCCCCATCCTAACTGGAGGTTTTGGATATTGAAATCGAGAGCTTTTGATTGGATGACTTAAGGCATTAGATGGAGCCAGGGCAAGTTGGAACTTATAGAGGTGTTGACTTGACGTATTCAAAGAAATAAGAGAGAAATTGTTAAAAAAACTATTAGATGAACAATCTGAAGTCAAACAAGTATTTTAATAGAACATATTTAAGAGACGCCGCCCCTTGGCAATCATACAGGGAGAAGTAAAAGAACATGAAACAAATGAATTTACTATAGACAAAGAAATAAAACAGTGAATTAAAAGCATGTATCTTCAAGCTGCATGCATTTGAGAGATGTCGTCCTTTGACGATCATATTTTGGAGAAGTAAAAGGAAGAGAAAGAAATGTTTTTTTCTTTTACAGAAACAAACATTTGACTGGTGGTTATATGTTATATTTGAGACATGTAAGGGAATATGTCGAGAAAGAAAAGATATCTGGGAGATAAAGTGGGTATTGTAGAAGATAACCTAGGGAGTTGAAAAAAGTGTCCATTTTACATATAATGCAAACTGCTGTATTATGAAAACTGAAATACTTGGAGAATAGGTAAGAGATAAAAGGAGAAACATACCTGATTACTGAAAACGTTGTATGATGGAATCCGAACCCATAAGTGTTTGAGAAAGATATAAAAAAAGCACTCTTTATCTGTTTTAGAGAGATGGAAGATGTGTCTGAAAACTTTTGTCTTGTCTCTGTGACTTGATAAAGATGAAGAAGGAAATAGAAGAAACACCAGCAGACTAATTAGAAGGAAAAAGAACAGATGCAGCACCTCTGTCAACCACCCTCCTATTAAGACGCAACTTTTGTACCCTTTAAGGAAGAGAGACTTCCCTTGTAACATTATGGGAACGAAAGTCCCCCCTGATCTACGAGAGAGAGCGAGCGAGAGAGAGAGAGAGAGGACAGTGATATGCCAGCAGAACGCATGTGAATTAGGGTCTTGAAACAGACAACCCCCTGGCCGTTTTTTTTTTTCGTTTCGTTTCGCTTTACAAGATATGTAATATTTGCGCGAGGAGGATACAATAAAATATTGTTGGCATATCGAAAAGGAATTTTGCTCTGAATACGATGGAGTTTAATATAAGCTTTATTTGTTAGTCAGAATCCAGCCATATTTAAACCATTACCACATGAGGCTTGCCCCCTTCGAAGAAAAGAGCATTTCTATTGTTTTTACGCTAAACAGACAAGGGAAGAACTAAAGTTGTAACTATAATTACTAACGTCACTGATTAGCAATGACTTTAAGATATGAGGTGAACACAGAAATGTTAAGCATTGTCAGCATTGTTGAAGAACTCCACAGCGTTTTTACTTATGAGACGAGAAAATATGCATTGAACAAGAAGTGATATTTTACGTGTTTTCATATGTAGTTTTGTAGTCTTAGAAGAGAATTTTTGTCGTGGGAGAATGAAAACAGAATCGTGAGTCAGAAGTAAACCATAGAAGAAATATTGGGCATACCGTCATGCATGTTTTAAGGAGAAAGAACCCTAATAATAATAAAAAAAGTGTAATTAATTTGAAACTTTTGGAATTAACACCTCATATTTGATGATATGATGGGCATACAAAAATTATGTGAGAGAAGTTTACGCTGCTTTTAAGATAATTTATTTTAATAATGGGTGATTATTGTTTTGAATATCTGGGGACACGCATTTGAACCATATTTGAAAATGAATTTAGCTTAATATCAAGTGCTTGTTGCTCCAGAGAGCTAAATAAAACATACGAAAGTGTATAAGACGTCTTTCGGTCTGCATGTTTAAGTAGAATTTATCATACTACAAACTATTTTGAAACCTAGTTACTGCTTCACATGTGCAAAAGAA
>JAGDQP010016742.1:0-39969 GCA_022664845.1 Lepisma saccharinum
ATTTTTAGTTCTTGCCTTCTTTTACTGTCTTATAAATTAAGCTATAGTAGGCTATTAGGTTAGAAAAGTCAGGTTCGGATTTATTTTATATATGAGGAAACTTTTCATTTGACAATCAGTTACTCCCAATGCTCCCACATGGCGGAAGCTCATATATCTACGTCTTTAAACCTTATTGCAATGCTTCATGACTCCCAAACTTATTCTATTGTGCTTTTTAACACAGCTATACACTTTCATAACATTATATGTCTCCTATGAACTTTACTTTCTTTGGAGTACATAAAGTACACCAAAGCCCTCCTAAAAACGCAATCGAACTTCTGAAAAAAAGTTTGATGGATTGCTAGGTTGAAAAGACGTGCGCAACGTTCTGTGGCCATGGAATAATAGTGTACATAGGTAGGAGCACTAATGAGCTTTATTCTAGGAAGCTAAGAAGTTGTTGCATTTAAGAGTTTCAATTGATTAACGTAGAGCAGCTTTTCCCGGTCTTTTTCATCCTGCGACCCCCTTTTACCATGTCTTCTACCCCGGCGACCCACAAAAGTAATTTTCTTCTTGACGGTAAAAGGTTTCGTATCACTTTGTATTAAATAGTGTTCTTAGGGATTCAACGAACATACACCCACATAATTATGGTAATTCCATTTGCAACTTCGTACTTGTGTGAACTATTTTTCTCTTCAATGGTGAGCCGACCGAGGAAATCGTGTGGTCTGAGGAGTTAGGCTAGCGTCTCCAAGATCGCAGGCTCTAATCCCGCATGGGTGCTTGTGTGGCACTTAACTAGTGGTGATGGGTCGAAGTCAAAAGTTATTAAAAATATCTCATACAGAATAAAATTTACCAAAGTTTGTGAATATTAAAACAAAGGCCGTTTATCTTTTTGAAAAAGATGGCTTGATAATCATCGTGTCAGGAAAATTGAACCAAAGATTTCAAAATGGTTAAATTAAAACATTCTCAGATTTCGCACTAATCTTAAACTTGAGTAATTTTGGTAACATTTTACTGTTCTTTTATTTTGTGTGTTTTTTTTTTATTTCAAAACACAGGATTTGACTTCCTGTATTTGATGATATATACCCTAATTATACTATCCAAAAAAGTATTAAATACATTAAATTACCTTTAGTAATTAAAAAACCGGCAAGCAAAATAAAATACCTTAAGGGAAATGACATTACGTGTTCATAGCTTATACCGCGTTTTATGGGTTTCATACAATTTATCGTGTGGAAATAATGCCTTTACTACTAATATAACATAAAATCGTACCAATACCCATTTTTTCAGCTCCAAAGAAAGTAAAATTTACAGGAGAAAGATAAAATAACGAAAATGTGGAGCAGTGTTGGAAAGCAATTTATAAAAATTTTCGGAGTCATTAAGCAATGTAATAAAGGTGAAAGATGTAGACATACGTGAAACAACATGAACATCCGCCATGGGGGGAGGGGGGATTACTGATTGTAAACTATAAAAAATGTATATATATAAAAATAACCGAACCTGATTATTCTAACCTAACCCATCGTACGTTATTTATAAACATTAAAAGACAAAATCTAAAAAAATACTATCTCAGTGTGACGACATTAGTATTCCGCGTGCCACCTTATCCAGCTTTGAATCAACTGGAGTGTATATTTTATTATAGCGTGGTTTCCGTAAAAGGTTAGCTGTCATTACCTACCGTGTTAGGAGTACGGAAATGCAAAGGAAAATTTTCCATATCACTTATTTTCGGGAAGTTATAGTTTTACGTCACCAGACAACCACTTGATATTTTTCGTTCGGATTTTCACTGTTCCTTTCTATTTCACTTCCGAAAGCTAAATTTCTGCGCGCATCGCGGCTTGAATATCCCATTCCGGTACTTTTACACTATATGCACTTCGGGCCATATACGCACCTTTCCAGGATTTTCCCTCATTTACACTTACAATGCTTTGGATATACTTACAGACACTTAAAACATCTGCACTTACCTTAATAAAAGTAGTGACCAAGGGCGGAGGTTAGTTAAGGTTAGGTGCGGTGTTTTTTATTGCACACGCGACTACAAGAGGTTACCACTATTTCCCGCTAATTTGCAACCGCAAGGGAGTCATATTCATGGCGCTGCGATCGGTTTTCACATCGTCTTTTCCTTACAATGGCCGAACTTTGCCCTTTTAAGCGGGTAAGAAACCTTCGTTATTTACAGTAATTAGGCACTTTAGACAAGTAGCGCAGCGCACATTTTACATAAGACACCTTCCTTTATTTACCCACTAAGTCCATTTCTCCTGTAAATTTTCCATTTTTTGGCGACGTAAAACTATAACAGCACCCTTATTTCTTAAAAACTTATTACATAGAGCGTATTGATCACTACCGAACTCAAATTTGGAGTAGATAAAGTAAACCTTATCCCTTCTTAAAAACTTATTGGCATTACTTCCAAAGTTGGTCGGCCGTCTGGTTTTCGACTAAAAACCTGACGAAAATTTAAAAATCATCAATATTTACGTCCAGTTCACTGATTTTCTGTTGTTCACATTTATTATTAATAATTGCATTTTTCGTACATCATCTTAAATTAGTGACCATGAGAACGTGGAGGTTAGGTAAGGTTTGGTGAGGTCATGTATCTTTACACTTTCTGTTCTCATATACGTCACAGTTCTTTTCACCTGTAGCAATGTTCACAATATAAATGCTCGTAACTTTCCCACAATCCAGTCATGTGGTAACCTTCCGCCAAGTAGTTCCCTCCGCTTCCCAAATAGTTCCATGTTTATCACCGATTATACAATAAAATAAACTCAACTTTCGTTCTTTTTATATATTATTAGCCATACAAATGAGCAAATTATTCATTTCTTCCCTGTAAATTTTCTAAATTTTACTAGAAACGGCCGACCAACTTTGGAAGTTAACCCCAAATGAAATTTTGGAAAGCAGCCACAATATATGTAAATGCGTATCACATGAACTTTCTGAGATTTGGATACTGTTCATTTTAGTTGAGAAATTACAATTCCAGTAACTTCGTAGGCTTATGACGTCATCAATTAAGGAAATTCGCATTTCTCAGCTATAATAAATTTGATATAAATTCACACGTATTGTTCGAGACGCTTTCCAAAATTTCATTATTGCTTGTCATTTGTCCAGTATCTTCAAAAATATGAACACACACACACACTCACGAAACGTAGGTAAGGCCGAGCGTTATAACAAAGAGCAGCAGATACATCATCTACCTTCACTAAAAGCTGATATTTTATAATAATAGTTCCACATTATAAAACAGTTCACATCGAAAAAGTTTCTACCTTTCCTCCTAACTTATTGCATTTCATTACTGTATTATTTAATAAAAATTACTTCATACCTTAAATAAATTCCACTACCGGTTTAAAAACAATAAAAATTTCAGAACCTCAGAATCTGAAGGAACAGTGAACTCCAGTGTTGCCAAATACCAACAATAACCAGTTGAAAATAGCTAAAGATAAATCTAAAAGTAGCTAAAATCCCATCTTGGCGAATTTGTTGCCAGGGTATAGGGATGTACGGTATTGATATTTTCATACCGACTTTCGGTATGTTTTGATTACCGACAATTAGCGATATATAGAAATATCGATTTACTGATATACCAAACGGTTGTAGTAAACTGAACGATACCGGAGTATTGAAATACCGAATTCTTCTTAAATTATGATAAAAAAATTGAGGCTGTAATATATAGAGGAAGTAGCATGGCAGAGCTGAAACCAGGTGTTTTCGTGACCCGGACATAGGTGATTCGGTAAAAACAAAGAGAGAGAGAGAGAGAGAAAGAACTTAACCTGGTACGACCATTTATCATTTCTCAATGAATAGACACCATTAAACCAAGTAGAAGAAAGGTGGGGAAACAATTCCTTTGTTCAAAATGACATTGCGAAGTCTCCTATACCCTAGTATATCATCACCCACCATTGTAGCGGCACCGCTTTGTTCATGTCAAACTGACAGCACCTGTCAAAAGTGACGAGATAAGCCGATTAAAACGTCACGCAGGATCATTTATCATCCTCACATCATTAATCATCCCATTGTGTAGAATAGGCTTACATTACAGGTGAACATCGTAGTTTTACAAACAATAGAGCAGGGGGGGGGGGAAAAGGGAGGAAACCGGGGCGAAAAAAAAAACGCGGGAAAATGGCGTGTGACGTAGGTCTGGACAAGCGAGGGAAAGCGTGAGTCTCCAGTAACATTGAGCGTGAGTTTGAAGTTGAGACTGCAAAGTGCAATAGTTCGGCTGCGGAGCTAAAACGTATATTTGATTCTGTGACCTTCGTTGTGCTTTTTAGTGAAGACTGCTTTTTAGTGTTGTGCGTACATCTGTTATTATTATTGTCATCGTTGTTAACTGTTGTTGTTGTTTTTTGTGGTGCAGCTGTTATTATTATTATTATTATTGTTGTTGTTCGTGGTAGTGAAGCTATTATTATTGTCGTTGTTGTTGATTGTGGTGCAGCTATTGTTATTGGTGGTGGTGGTGGTGGTGCAGCTATTATTATTGTTGTTGTTGTTTATTGTTGTGCAGCTATTATTATTGTTGTTGTTGTTGCCCTGTTGTCAGCAAATAATTCTACTGACGGTGACGGTTTTTACTAATAACCACCATGCCGAGTTGTGCGGTTGCATGCTGCCCATCTCATAATTCGAATACCAAGGAGACGGGTATAACATATCATTCATTTCCAAAGGACGTACAAGTTCAAAAGATCTGGATTTCGAAGTGCAAACGGAAGGCCCCTATCAGTGTTGCAAATGCGAGAATTTGCTCAAGGCATTTCATCATTGAGGACTATGCCCGTGATCTGAAAACGGAACTTCTGAGCTTGCCACCGAAAAAAGTGCTTAAACCTGATGCCATACCGTCTGCAAATCTTTTGCCAGTTACAGCTTTAAATGCCGGTTACAACGAAGAACATGCCCCAAATATGACAGTACAGGAAATAGAAGTCGTTGAAATATCACCAAGAACACAAGCATACAACGCCAGAGTAATTAGGAAGCGAGCGCTGGAAACAATATCCAATTTGTCTCCCAAGAAGACGAAAGTAGACCAGTCAACAGAGGCGGCTTTTGAGCTTCAAGCAAACACCAACTATCAAGAAATGCAACAGCGTATAAAAACGTTAGAAGCCGAAAATGCAATGTTGAAAGGAAGATGCGCTCGATTAAAGTCACGAAATGCAGCATTGTCATCATCTCTTTCAAATGCCGAGCGTCAGCTTCGAAGAAGAAACAAGGATGCCAAATCTCAAGTGGCAATTGAAATAACAAACATTCTGGGAACGTGTTTTTCTAAAGGACAGATTCGCTCCTTAGTTCAAGGCAAGAAGAAGATTAGGTGGAACCAGGAGGACATTTGTAAAGCAGTTACACTGCGTGCAATCTCGAAAAAAGCTTATGTCTTCTTAAGAAGTAAATTAAATTTTCCGCAGCCAGGCATTTTTACTTTGAAGCGATGAGTTTCCTCATCTTTTCAATGTCGTCCAGGCATATTGCATGACGTTCTTCATATAATGAAAATTCAAGTCAAGACGTATACAGATTTAGAGCGCATCGCAGTAATTTCATTTGATGAGATGAATATTGATGGCAGGATTTCATATGATCAGCAAGAAGACAAAGTAGTTGGACCTCACAGTAATGTTCAAGTAGCAATAGCTCGCGGATTGTTTGCGAAATGGAAGCAGCCTATATACTATAACTTTGATGCGGCAATGACAGGCATCCAACTAAAAAAACATAATCTTGGCACTGGAAGACATCGATTTCAATGTGGTGGCGGTGGTATGCGATCTAGGGGGAAAAAACAGAAATTTGTGGAATGAGTTGGGCATTACCCACGAAAATACTTGCTTCCAAAATCCAAAGTATGCAAATAAACGTATCTGGGCGCTAGCAGATGTTCCACATCTATACAAACTCCTGCGGAATCATTTCCTGGACAATGGACTCAGATTGCCTAGTAACCAGTTCATATCCAAGGCTACCATTGAACAACTGTTAGCGATGGATAGTGGCGAAATGAAGATATGCCCAAAATTAACACCTCAACATATATAGCAGTACGTGGAAGGGAACGCCAGCGTGTCAAGCTTGCCTTGCAATTGTTTTCTAATCGAACAGCTCAGGCTATCCGCTATCTCATGCCAGGCGAGACAGTTTTGGCTGATTTTGTCCAACTTATAAACGACTCCTTTGATATCCTGAACTCGAGAAAACCACAGAGTGATGTGCCGCATGCATGTGGGTTCGGTTTACATTATCAACTTCAAGAGAAGATCCTACGCGATTTGTATGCTTCTTGTAAGGGTATGAAAGTTGGAAATGTAAATCACATGCTTCCATTTCAAAAGGGCTTTCTCGTAACCGTGCGTTCGCTGCTGGGGCTCTTCTCTGACCTTAAACTGATGAAAGTAAAATATATCCTGACTTCTCGCTTGAATCAAGATTGCCTTGAAATTTTTTTTTTCACAAATTCGTGGACTTGGACGTTTCTACGACAATCCTCTTCCATCGGATTTCAAGAACCGCTTGCGCTTGCTACTTATTGGTGCCAATGCTTCCAGTGTCCCGCTTTCCAACTCTGTGTCAGTGTCAGACGTGGATGATGACTCCTACTTGACATCGGATTTATTTCATGGCATAATCCCAGATATGTCTACAGTTCTTGAAATGGTAGATGGTGAGAAACAAATCGAAGGTGTTATTTTAGAAGGTCTTTCTTCTGAAGCCTCTAATTCTTCTGAGGAACTTGGTAGTGATTGTCCGGTTGAAGCCTTTCGTTATCTTGCTGGCTACGTTGCACACCGTGGAAGGAAGTTCGATAAAACCCTTGGAACTCCTACAGGACAAATGGCAACTGTCCCTTCCAACGTGTCCCCAAGTTGGATTGAAGTGCTCTCTCGTGGAGGTCTCATAGTTCCCTCTCAAAATTGGTTAGAGAAAATTAGTCAATTCGAAATCATGTTTGCGGCAATCCATGGACAGAATTCAATTTCAAAAGAAAGAAATATTGTAAAAAAGTTGAGTCAAAAAATTCAGGATCGTTTCCCAGATGTCCATCCAGAAATAATTAAAGTATCTGCTAGAACTCGTACATTTATTCGTTTGCGCACTCTGAACTATAAAGCCAAACTCCAGAAAGCAACGAATTCTCAAAAGCGAAAATCGGAGCAATGGCGAGCGTCGGCAAAATAATCAGTCCAAGCTTGGTGGTCTAAAAAAATAGTTAATGGAAGCAGAGATTCGCCTAAGGTATGTAATTTTGATACTCATTTTTCTATGTGTACTGTAAGTAGCACTTTATGTACTTTAGCTTTTTATTTTAGCTACAATTGTATTAGTTTTTCTCTTCTATGGCAGCAATTTTCTTTTTATGTTTAACAGGGACATTGCATTTACAGTCAACAATATACCATACAGACTTTTCTGTTACCAGTAGAATTTCTAATAATGAAACAGAGTGCGATGGAAACTTAGTAGTGTGCTCACTTTACCTTAGGTAACTCCTCTGAGGAAACCCGCATAGATAATTTCCCTCGACGCCCACACGACCGACCATCCTGACCGAGGTTTTCCAGGGTTTCCCTCAGTTTCACCAAATGAATATTGGGATAGTATCTTAAGAAAGGCCCGTATCCTAAGGTCGAAGCCGTTTCACATTCGACTTACTTAAAACAAAATATAAAAGACGTAAATCCAGCCCTGTGGTTCATTTCATACGGTAATGTCACGGACTTCGAATCAGCACTGGGGAAGCGCATCGGTTTGAGCAACACTAACGACCATCCTTGTAGGAGGTTTCTCAGTCCTGTTTCACCAAGCGAACGCTGGGATGATAGTTTAACAAACTCTGGCCGCTATCATTCCTATTATTGACCCTAGAAGAGTGATCGCCGAGAGACGTTATCCTCAGACGGAATGCACAAAGTTAGCTCCCTGACAGTGATTTCTCCAGACTCCCCTGTGGAGTGTGTCACCCCCCAAATCCTCGAGAACACCAAAACTTTAAAACTGTTTACGATAAAAATCTATAGAAACTGCAAAATTCCACTTACATAATCCCAATTTTGACTTTAACCCCCCAAACTGAACATCCTGGCGGAATCCCTGCCTTGTCAGCCAATAAACGAGAAAGAAAAGTAAATTCATACATAATGCAAATGACGTTGGGTGAATTTTATAGTGATAAGTAGCTTCATAAAACAACTTAAAATATTCTCAGCAGAGATTCTAAGCGCCACATTTCAAAATACTTCCGTATATTGTGTGGCTCTGACCAGGAAAAGAAAGCGAAAAAAAAAGTGAAGCTTAAAGATCTTTGTCAACCATTTAAATTTGAATGTCATACTTAAATATTAATAAAGAAAATTCCTTTACACGTGAACTGTCCACACCACTCGTACGGAAAACAGGCTAGAACACCATGTATTCTACATCATATGATGTGAAGAGGCGTCTGCTTGCAGCGATCGAGTTCGTCCAGATTGACGTCACGTCGTACAGCCAATGACAACGCGAGAAGCTATTATGGCCCAACCTTATTTCTTCTCCAGTAACATTGCAATAGAGTCGCTATTACAAAGGACACACACAAATGGTCGTTCCATCTACTTACCATCTGGGTGACTTGTTACAAGGTATCAACTGGAAAAACCCAGGTTTTTTCCTTTCAATAATGAGATAACAACAACTTCAGGTGACAAAAATGTAGATACGAGGTAGCAATCTGTCACCCCCGAAACATTTCAATCGTCAGATGAATGCATGCATATAACCCGGATCGTCTCGGTAATTGCATACTCCTCAATCAACGTTTTTTTTTTAAAAAAAAAGAAATATACATTTAATTCTTCTAATATGTAATAAGTGTGAACCGTGACGTCATTTCAGTTGTTGCTTGCGAGGTGCAAGATCATTTAGGGAAACCGTTGTAAGATATATCGTTCAGCCAGGGTGAGTGCAGTTGTGCATGGTTGCTATCAACATTGGATAGTAAAAATATTAGAGTTTCGGGAAGACACGGAAGCCTGTCAGAACACTTCTTTTGATGCATCATACCTACACCCTATCCCAGCCTGAGCCGTAGACGCCTAAAGGCTATAAATAAATTCAAAGTCTAAACATTGATTCGATACTATAAAATAAGAATAATTGGAGCTCACAAGTAAGTCAATCGGGAACAAATGTTGCACATCAAGAGCGACAATACATGAATAGGATCGGAGTCAAAACCGGACAAGACATTGGTGGAGGAACAATTATAAAGTATTTAAGGAATATGCCTTCCGACGAAAATGCTACCTGGAAGTTAGCAGAATACAAACCCGTACTGTGGGAGGTGAAATAGAAGAAAATAAGAGCCATCGGAATGTTGTTTATACAGGGACAGAATATTAGGACGTCTTATCCTCCTCAAGCTTGCTCATTAACAGGGAGCGTAACATGGAATTTCGACTTTCAAGTTAGCAATGCGGAAAAGACAGATGATCACGGTTTGAAGTAGGGAAACAGAGCATAATGGGGATACTGAGGGCTAGAAATTTGGTCACAGAGGACAAACGAATAAACAGGCAGGAAGCGAAAGCTAACTGGAAGAATATACCAAACAGGCTGAAGGGAAGAGCGAAGAGGGGAAGAGAGAGAGAGAGTATATACGGAGAAGGGCAAAATACAATGTATCCAGTTTAACAAAATTATCCCTCGGAACAGGTAAAAGAACGCAGTGGGAGACAGTTTGGTGTTCAATAACTAGGGCAACGGATAACTGATGCAGACTAGTACCAACGGGAGGAAAAGACACGCATATATATATATATATATATATATATATATAGCGAGAGCCGTGTCGAGGTAATTAATCACGGGTCGTGAAATACAAGCCGTAATGTCAGTACGAAGTTTGGTTTTCCGGTCCTATACAGAAATGAAAGATCCTCCCACGGATCGTTGATAATTTCGTACAGCTGGATTCAAAAATACCGTCGTCTAGACGACACAACTGGATTATCGTGCTTGTACTGTCAGTAGGAGAAACGAAACAGGTTAAATTGCAAAGGTTTAAATTCTAAAATACTGAACACAAATGCCGGCCGGGTGACCGAGCGGTCTGCGGCGATAGGCCATCGGCTCGAAGGTGCCGGGTTCGAATCCGGGCGGGGGCATGGGTGTGGATTTTAACAGCTAAAGGACGAATCGTGACGGGCCGATGTCCAAGGTTAGTAGACTGACCCATATAAAAACAAAGTATACAAAGTGTTTTACTCTCCACAAATGAATCGATTGTAGACTAGTTCTGCCATCATTTGCGTATACTGGAAAAGATATACGCACCATTAGGATGGTATATAGGTGGAGAAAGAAAAAGAAAATCAGGAGGTGAGCTGAGGTGATCGACTAAGTTGATGCTAAGATTGGAAACCCACGTTGACGCGAACTTGCTTGTACATAACTAAAATGATCTCGGTGTTAATAAGGTATCCAAGGCATAAGAAGTAAACTGAATCAAACCGAAGGTAAAAAAATCACAAGAAAAACTTATTTAGTCTTGAAGAGCAGGTCAGGTTGACGCAAATGGAGCATGTGTTGTTAAGAAATAAAAATCCTACCGTAAATGGCGTTGGAATAATTAATGCAGACTCGTCGTCCATTCTGCTGATAAAATGGGTCCTTGAATTATCGGTGGATAATTATAGTAGACCTCAGACAAAGTCTTTGACAAGTTAGGGCTGTTAGTCGTTCCGTAAAATCCAGGACCGTACCGGAATCGGGTTGTGCGTTTGGGACACCCTCGAAAATAATCCTCTGTATGTACCGGTTGCCCATGAAAAAGAAAGAAACGAGAAAACATGGAGTTTTCACACGATTATAGTCTCTTGAATTCATAAGTACGTAAAATAAAACCTTGAGTATGTAAAGCATGGGTTAATGAAGTTCACAATGGAATTAGTTTAACATTGGACCAGTGACAAAGCATTCTGCTGCGCAGTAGTTATTTATTGTTGTTGGGAGTACGCTTTGTCTCCGTCTCCCACTTCAGAGATATTAGAACCACTGTCTTCAGTGGATGGTGGTGTGCCTCGGACCAATAATAATGCCAAGAAGAAAAGCATGCTTGGTTACCAAAACCAGACACGCATCTATGTAATGAATATATGTCGAACTTTGTTCTCCCGTCGGGGGTAACAATGGCCATGTGTTTCTTTTGCTCCTTCGACCAGAGATAATTTTCACTAGTTGAGCAGTAACAATCACTGTGACTACGTTGGTGCCAAGGGACGGTTTCACACTAACCTCTATAAGGTCTGTAATGCTCTTTCCACTATTACAGTTTCTGTTTCAAGTTATGTTCCCACTTAGAGCATACAAGAATGCAAAATTAACCATTCGTCGTGTACTGCATTTCCAAAAAAAGTAATTTGTTAAGTATAAAGTATTAATTCCGCTACGAAAATTTTCACAAGATACCGATAGATTCTTTACAACGGTAATTGATTTCCACGCTCTGTTAGAAGAAATATAACATACAGCAGTCAATTGAGAATATATCATCAAAGGGAAGCTATATTAAAATAAAAATTACTAACTAAATTTAATTTCTAACTAACAGAAATATGACTAACCTTATCGTAATAACTTATCTCAGGTTTTATTTGCATTTCGTGAACAAAGAAATAGTTTAAAATTCACGTATCGAGTTTTATTTCAACCGAACCCAAAAGTTAATCAAGCTTTGACAAGTGGAAAGGTGAAATTATGCAGGATTAGCAATTGATGCCACAAGGTGTAAACAATGTTGCATTAAGCACTCCACTCGACAGAAATCAAGGTTGAAGTATCATTACCAGGACAAGAAGGAAAATAAACTGTACTTCATACATAAAGAAAAACGTTGTTCTGAATAGGAATCGAACCGAGGACCAATGGCACACCAACCCGATGCTGGAGTCACCAGACCGTGGAATCACACGCCCGAGTTCAAAATCAAAGCACTGTCTATACTTAGCCCATCAGATCGCAGGCACCTCTTGTATTTGGCGCAATTAGAAGTTCCGTCACAGAGCCATGGCACGTGACGGAACTTCAGTGAACGGGGACGACAGTGAAAACGCAACGAAAAACTAAAAAAATTAAAGTTTGACACGATTCCTCTCATAGTTGCTGATTGAAACAAGCCTCAATTAGTTTCGTTGTAATAACCAAGCCACTTTTGGTTCCAACAAGTTTATTTTATGCCTGTTTATTAAATTCTACACAATAGCAAGCTTAACAAGCCCGACGCAAGTGAGCGACAACTTTGCAAGCTAGCATGCTACCTCGGTACGGGCAATCGCAACTCACTATCCGTTTACCTTGTTCAAGGAACTTCATTTGATAGGCCTGCCTTGAGGCAGAACGCCTATCAGTGTCAAGAAAATATATACATAAAATTAAGGCAGCGACAGAGCAGTTGAACATAATGGAGATTTTTAATATAAATTTGTGGCACAATTAGAAGCAAGGCAAACTTGCCCTCTTTAATTGTCGATCTATCTAAATGATTCTCTAGATCGATCCATTTTGCTAATTAACAATAGTTTACAAGAGTGATGAAATGTAATTTTAATACAAGTAGCAAGAATCTGAATTTGATTTTTACTTATATAAGTCCTTCAGTAAACTTTGACTTAGGCCAAATAGATGACGATGGAAGAATTGGTCTTGGTTAGATTGACTTAAGAGTAAGAAAACTTTATGGAAGGTTTAAACTATAGTTATTTTACATAAACATTTCTTTAGTTATGGATTCACGATAGCACAGATACTCTAATTTTTATAATTTTCTATCATTACACAATAACGACAACCAATTGCAAAAGCTTAGTATCAGTTAAACAATGATACAAGTTGATACTTGCAGGTACCCTTTGAAAAATTTACCTTCATTAGACAACATTCGTAAGCAATTGAAATTCTATATGCAATTTGAAAACTTTCAAGGTACCATCAACGCAATCATTTGACTACGGAGTCCAAGTTTCGCATATCGGGATTGAGCTTCGAATGAATCGACCAAACTTAATCCAGATCACTAAGCGCAAAGCTGAAGTAAATTTCTCTCTACTTTATTTCCTTAAGACATTAGGGTGAATTCTTAAAATGGTGAAAGCAAACCAACGGAAATGGATCTTCCATATTCACAGACAAAAACTGTTGTATAAATCGGGATCGTTGAACCTACATATGAAACCAGAATAACTGCTTGGGTTGGGGCGTGAGCCTTCGTTACAGACCGGTAAAATGAAAGAGGACCAGTATTGCATGGGAACGCCGCTAAAAATTACATAATATTTCCTACAAACTTCAAGTGGAGGTTACGTAAATATGTATGAAAGCTAACTAATTTCACTATCAGACTTTAAATGTTGAAAGAAGAGAAATTATCGTAGTTCACATAAGTCTATTTTGTGAATAATGACATGCTTATCTCGGTGGCCTTTGCTCAGGGATCCAGCATTAGCTTCTCAATGTGGAGGATCGGGGTTCGAGTCACGGTGCCGGCCATTCTGAGCAGTTTTCCCTTCGGTCACACTAATCAAATGCCAGTATGATGATTGAATAAAACCAAGGAAGATTTTGTCCCAGGTACATTCCCGATATGTGCCAGGTGCTTAAAGGCCGTAAATAAAATTCAATTTAATGGTCGTGTGGACGAGGTTGCGGTTTAAAATCCCGTCTGTGGCATATATGTTTGTGGGTACAGTCAAAGCTGAAACGGGTCAAGGTTTTAACCGGGTCACCGATGCCTTATACCCGGCGATCCGGAGAGCAAAGCAGAATTTATAATTATTTTCTTACATTTGAACAGTGTTTCTTTGAAGACGTAACCACGATCGAAGGTGTAACTCCTAGAACACAAAAAATACAACGCCGAAATGAGCAGTTCAATATAATTCTCAGACCGGATCAAGGTTCGGGCCTGGTCACCTATGTTCGGGTCATAATGGGTCACCGGGTTATCGAAAGTGTTCCGGTTTCAGCTCTGGGTACGCTATTAAAGCATTGTACTTGTAAAATCCCAAGGAGCAAAATCTTATTGGTCCAACGAAAATACGATTGAATGTGTTAACGCTAGATTAACTTTTTCAGTGCGATTCGGCTTACGTACTATTTGTCCGTTCGTAGTTATAACGCTGGCTTGAAAACGATGTCCGATTTAGGCCAAACTATATAGAAATTTACTGTTATAATAAACTGAATTTTTGTGTGTTTTTTAACGTGATCCAGAACTTTCTACTTTCTTTGTTCCATTACACGGTTTATTTCCTCGGCTTCATTTATAGTTGAAAAATTTCCCAGTTGTCTGCGACTGAATTTGAACCTACAATAGTGTAATGTTGTGTCCGTAGTGTTATCCAATCGACAACCGAGGTTTCCTTGAATTATACGTCGAATATCCAGTTTTATAGAATGTGGAAGACAAAGACAAAGACAACATAGACAAAGGAATAATTTTATACAAGTTACTTTTGTGCAACACGTAATTAAAACATTTAAAATAAATATAGAATACAGCTTTCCTTTACAAAACCTTTTTTGTGTGTGCTTTTATGAGTATTGGCGCCCGCGGGCATGTTGTAATGACAGATACTTTTGTTACAAATTTCGAACCGGAATCAGATAATCAGTACCCAAATGTCATTTTATATTTCCCTCGATTGGAAGCGAAATTACACCATGTGTATGTTGATTTTATTTATACAAACAAGCACTGGGTAATGTAGGTTCGAACGTATTATTTATGATTGGTCTAACGTTCTATTTTTCACCAAAATATTAAAAAGCCTGCACACGTAATTCATCACGTTGGCTCTTCGTTATTCTTTCTCAATAGGTCAACTATTGATCAATCTTGTGTTTTTGTGTTTGGGTCATGGTTGAAATTCCAGATCACCATAAAACAACGTTACCGAGAGAATAATGTACATTGACCCGATGAAGCGTGTTACTTGGAATTGTGGGGAACGAATAGTTAATAGTTACTAATTACTAAAAGTACCCAGGTGAAGTATTGCAATGTTTTTGTGTGTTAATCGCAAGCACGAAATGAATTACATAACATAAAAATCGCGCTATATGTTTTCACTCTGGCGCTTTCTAACATATTTCGCCTATCGAACTGAGCTTCATCCAATGACAATTTAATGTATGTCAACAACTACCTGTAACATGTAAATCCATTCTATGATTTTGTTCCTGACCAATATAGTGCACGTATCCAACTGATCTGGATCAAATGCTATGTAATGTAATATTACGTACTCCTGATATGGGAGAATTTCCTTTGTCAAGTTGGATAGTTCGTTCATCTTGAAAAATAACTTACATAGGTTCAAAAACGGTACAGAAATTTCATTTCTATTGCAAACAAAAGGAAGTGGCATTTAAATTCAGATAATTTTTTCTCTCTTGTTTGGATTTGCTCTTTTCCCTGCAGAAAGATTAAGAAAACAGTTTCATGGGGTGGGGGAAGTTACGAAATTTGCTGCTGTAAACATATTAGCTATCTGCGAGTATCGGCACCATGTAGTTTGAAGTGTATTAAGAAGTGAAAAAACACTTCTACTTGAGAAAGGTTAAACATTATATATTTTTTAAAATTGTAATATTACGATGGACAGTATCAAACGTATTTCCTTCCGCAGGAGGACTTTTCAACTGGGTCCAGCACTCTACACTTTTCATGACCTCACGTGTAAAATATGGTATGCAATAATATGACCGGTTGGGTCTGGAGCCAGCATGTTGAATGAGAAAAACACCGGAATGTTACCAAATGAGTGATAAATTGGAATTAGTGGAAAAATATGTAGTAATACGTATAAAAGTTAAAACCCACAGAGAAGCCTCAACATGTAGAAACAAAACGGCCGTCACATCCTTTATATTCAATTACAGTGGAGCAGATTACGTAACGTCAACCAGTCGAAGTAGTCATACCTGACAAGATGGCTGGGTAAGCCATTCGAATCGTAGATTACAAGCACCTATATGAAAAGGAAAAGATAATAAATGTTCAATTGCGGACAAGACGCAAGTGCAGTGACTCCGTGTCGCTTTATAACGTGATGAGAAGGGAGGGCACAAAAAGACAGGTTCACCAAATCGTACACAACCCTAGTAGTAATGAAGAACTGCAGGGCATGCTCGAAACCTATGGCATCCGCCCTTTGTCAGGAAAAGAAAAGAGATAAACAAAACAAAGATACATGAACAGGATGCTAACGAACCGCACGTAATGCGTACGCCACCCATAAACCAACACAATTTGAAACGCATCGAATTAAAAAAACATAACGTTGTGATACACAACTGTAATCCAGACACAGCAAGCGCAAGTGGCCACAAGACGTAACCAACATGAGTCATGCGGGAGGAGGAGTGTTTCACCCCAGAATGAACGATGTCAATAATAGTTAATGTTGGAGGTTAGTAGTATACATGTGCACTTCAACCAATCAGTAAAGGCAGTAGAGCGATGCACCAATGGCGGGACCGGCGAAAGGGGGAGGGGTGTAGTGATGAAAAACGTGCGCACGCTCGTAGAGTCATGGGATATATGCACGGGAGATGTGGGAAAGAGGTAGTAGTGATACAACATAGAATGGCGGACTTTGAACCGACAGACGAACGTGCTCTTGTTGCAGCTGAGGCAGTGGAACAAGAACAACAAAAGCACTTTACACCAACTAACGAGGAACATCTCCATAACGCAGCTGAAGCTATGGAAAAGCTATACTTCCGATTCGAAATTGTGCAGGCTCTGAGAGATGGATGGATAGCGAGTATATTCATCTGTGTTTACCGCGCTATCCAAGTTTATGCTCAGGATATTTCTATCTACGCTCAAGCCAACGGGACCATCGGTGTGTAGGGTTCCTCAGTGGGACATTGGACGTGCATACTAACGAGGAAGTTAATGCGGCCTTTATTGAAAACACGAATGAGACCATGAAGGTTACGGGCTGCGATGCAACGTCAATGAAAATGAATTTCGAGCTTGAGTTACGTTGTATTGTTAACAGTGAGATGGTCAAACTTAAGGTTATACTCTTGGAAAATGATAAACGGGAGGGATACGGGGATAACGATCCACCCACCACCAGCAGCTAGCAGCCAGCATAAAGTGTGAAAAAACACCAACACCACCCCGCGTCCGCTATTGGTGAAAGCAAGCAGTTCCCAACAAGTACTACCCATCCAGAGAAGAAACCAATGGGGCTACGTACGCATGCATCGGTTGTCCGTCACGAGGTGCGCAGGGGTGTATGCGCAAACTACCCTTGAATGGTGTCATTGTACAGGGTATAGCATGATGCGTCAAGTCAGCGAGTTGTGGTACGATGATAGTTGGTCCGAGAGTGACTTTGCCGAGGCTTTCGAAAGACTCGAACAAACGCACGGGTGTTATATAACCGGACAATGCGTGCAAGTAAAAGCTGGAACGAGCGAGGTGCAGCAAGAGGAGCAAGTAATGTACCCTAATCCACTTCGCTTCCCATGCCAGTGTCATGATTATGTTTGAAGAGGGCTGTGTTCTGTCGGCAATCGAACGATGGGAATGTGCAGTGTTTCCCCTAATCTGTGAGGGGTGTGTGCGAAATTTCGCCAATGAAATGGGACATGTCTATTTACTGGACAATGAAGACGAGCTGGATACTGTTACGAAATTGGTCGTACTAACCAGGGTAAATGTTATGGAAATGTACATGGCATTTCAAAAGCTCCACTCCAATTCCAAACTCTACACTATTTACATCTTTGAGTGTGGACTGGAAAATGTGTCCAGCGGAAGCCAGCGGAAGTGCGCCAGATACTCCTCCGAAAAGACCGCGCTGTGGGACAGTGGTGGTGTGTTGTCCATAAAACAGTGGTAATGTACCAGACATGGGATAAAAATGCGGATCGTTAGAAACGATATGTGTTTTGCAATATATACCTAATAAAAGACGGAGTGTATCAATATATACATGGTAAAGGACGGAGTGGGACAATACGTAGATAAGAGACCGGTGTAAATGAGAACATGGGCTTGCAGAGAAACGTGCTAATTATATACATAGTAAAGGACGGTGTGTGTTATTAAAACGGGTATATATTTATAGGTTTATACTTGACACGTGCACAAAGACGCAGTTCTGTGATAGACATGATATGCGGTAAACAATAAGGATCCATACCTGTAATATATATGTACGTAGCATGTAGTGTACAATTTCGATGTAGTGAACAACAGTGGGAAATATACATATGGTTTATACATTAATTGTTTCATATGGATATGCCTTTTAAACGCACTTCGTCCATCAGTAGTCGTGGGATCATGTAACATATTGCTCTATGCATTTTAATTGTAAGAAAATAATACCAATGATCAGTGCTCTACATATAAAGAAATTCGTTGGTGCTGACGGACATGCGGAACCATTAACACGTGGCATCCAGCTCTGGTTCAACTAGTAGTAGCAGTAGTAGTAGGTACTGGTAATGAGACGGACCCCAAAACGGGTGGTATCCTCCAGATGAGGTTATCATAGCATTACTTTGCGTACACAAGTACGTGTGCCCATCACCCAACAGATTACGACACCCAATACCCCCTACTCCTCCTCCTGCACAACACATATACCACTACACGTAATGGGTTACCAATGGTTGTAAACATGCTCCAACACGTCTAGCAAACATTGGTTCCAGGAGGAGAATGGTGTTGGTGTAGCAGTGCAAAGCCAGACATAATAGTACTAGTCGTGCTGTTTTTATCTCGCAACGGGTCCTGAGAGTATACCCATACAAGTAATGGCATAGTATATACCAGGTTTCGGAAGGAAAGTTTAACGTCGATTTCAGGACAATGCATTATTTGTATGCGTTTACACCCACGGCCTTTTCCTGCACAGCGCTACCAAAACACACAACGACACCGATGTGGAATTGTTTATACTAGGTATCCAAATCAGTGTACAGTTGGCAATGCATTATGTGTACACTCTGTCTTACCTTATGGGAACTACAAGGAAAAAGATAGTAATACCAGCTATTGGAATGGGTTTATGGAGAACGGACCCATATGCAGTTCTGAAGAGAATTAAAGAATATGAAGACCTAATTAAAAATATAGGATTTGAAATGATAATAAATGATGATTCACTCTTCAGAACCATCAACAAGGCATTGGATGAATTAAAAAATGAGACATCTAAGAACATAGAAAAGAGGAATGAAGAGGAAAAGGCAAATATGGATCCTTCAAGAGAAGAATTGGAAGAAATAAAGAAAAAACAGAACACAGAGTTGATAGACGAACCATCAACAGCTGGAAAACATAACTCGAAGAAGAAAAAGAAGAACTGGAAATCTTGGATACCGAGGCTGTACAAGAGAAAAGCAATAAAGAATATTAATCAAGATACAGAAGACATCGAGATGGAAGACACACAAGATCAAGACGACCGGAGAACCGAAAATGAAGAAAGCCAAGCTGTAGTACAAATTTCGATAGAAAACAAAAAGGAGACTTGCTTTAATTCAAATACATTTTACGAGAACCTTAACCTAAATAACAATTTAGCGAAATTGGAAGAACCTTTGATGCTGACAGCGGCATTACGAATAATTGTTAGAAATCTACATCCATCTGGAAAAACAATAACCTTCCCTATAATTGAGGAGGTTAATAAGATTAACCTTAGGGCCAATGGAATTACCAGCGATCCACAAGATTTGCTTACATTAATTGATAAAGTCTTCGAGAGGAGGAATGAATCGTTCCACACGAATAATGTCTACAGGCAGTTTGTTATGGCATATAGAAGGATAGTCTTCATTCCAGCGGAAAAGTATCCCGCCTGCTATGTTCACACTCGACAACCATAATCATCTTCAAAGTAGCCCAAATTAATTTGGATAGATCGAAATTAGCAACAGCAGAAATAAGGCAATTTTGCGAAAAGGAAGAGGTGGACATAGCATGTATGCAGGAGCCATATACCTACAAAGGAAAACTGATGAATATGCCACTGAGTGCTGTAGCAATACTGCCTGAGGATCCGAATCCAATGGTTGCGGTAGTGATTTTTAATCGGCAAATAAATACACTCGTACACCTAAAATATGCGGATAAATGGACGCTCTGTGTCGATATAGCAAGGGGAAAACATAAAATAACAATTGTGAATGTATATTGTCAATTCTCCATCCCGAGGGAGATCTTCGTCCATAAGATAGAAGACATATTACTTGGATTTTTGTATAAGGATATAATTATTTTGGGGGATTTCAACGCTAAGTCTTAGCTCTGGCACTGCCGTGATACAGATGACAACGGAAAGATGTTCGAAGAGTTAATAGAACAACATAACCTTGTGGTCTTAAACAGAGAGGGACAACCACCTACCTTTAGAGGCAGAGCCGGAGCGGAATCAAACATAGACGTTACATTGTCTAGGGGAGATATTTCAAATTGTATATGTAACTGGATTGTTCATGACTGTGCAACTACTAGTGCCCACAACGTCGTCCGCTTTAATATAGAATTTAACAGAAATGAAACTGATGGAGAAGATGAAAATGAAGGAAATAACACCAAGTATAACATTAGTAAAATAAATAATCAGAAATTTGTGGAAAAATTGAAACTTCCACAAATTGAACATAATTGTAATCTGATGGAATTGACTACTAATCTAGAAGATGCAATATGGACAGCAATAAGAAGTTCAGCGCCCAAAATTAAACAGAGCAATAAAAAAAGAACACCTTTTTGGACGGATAGCCTTAATAAATTAAAACGAAGGATGAAGGCGAGCAGGAAGAGCTAGAGAGCTGCAGGGGATCACATTTTGAGAGCTATAAGGCTACAGAAATACAGAAGCATAAAACAACAATTCGAGAAGGAGCTGAGAGAGACAAAGAAGAAAACCTGGAAGAAATTTGTAGAAGAGAATCTAAGCTTAGATATGTGGGGTGTGCCGTACAAAATTATAATGAAAAAAGTCAAAACCAAAGGATCTCTAAACACACTTAAAGATGACCAAGACAACTTTAATACTATTGGAAAAATACAATAGAATTGCTCTATCAAAAACTATTTCCTGATGACCATATTGAGGACGACAACGAGGATAACAACAAAGCAAGAAATGAAGCAAAAAAACATCCAGACTATGATAATGAAAATCGCCATGAAATAATTGTTTCAAACGATCAAGTAGCGGATATATTAAGGAAACTAAAAACAAGAAAAGCTCCGGGACCAGATCAAATAAAAAATGAGATCTTCAAAAATAATCAACAATTATGGACACCTTATTTAACTAAATTATTCAATGAATGCATCCAACAAGAAAAATTTCCGGAATCATGGAAAAAGGCTAATCTTATAATCTTCCTTAAAGGAGATGATAAGGATAAATTTAACCCAAAATCGTATAGGCCGATATGCTTGCTAAACACGATCAGCAAGATATTTGAAAAAGTTATAGCTCAAAAAATCAATCAAAAAAGGAACGATCTGGCGAACTGTAAACTACAATATAGTTTCCGTCCGGGTAAATCGACAGAGGATGCTATCAATGAATTATGCAATAGTATATATTCACTGAAAGAAGAAAATTGTAAATATGTTATTGTAATCTTCTTTGATATTATGGGGGCCTTTGACAATTTGTGGTGGCCCTCATTACTAGTGGAACTTAGAAAGCTAAATATTCATAAGAAATTATGGAAGGTCATTGAAAATTACTTTAAGGATAGGGTGATAGAGGTGGAAACGGCGGACGGCGTCGTGGCGAAGACTCCTACTAGGGGCTGCCCTCAGGGATCCGTGTTGGGGCCTGTCTTCTGGGACCTGGCCTTTCAGCCTTGCCTAGAGATGCTAAGCGGGATGCAGCAAGTTGAGAGGGTGGTGGGATATGCCGACGATCTGGCGGTCGTAATAAAGGGAAGTAGTCGCCTTGACCTGGAAACTAAAGCCAACGAAATTACAGGGAAAATGACATTGTGGTGTAGAGGAAACAAGCTAACAATATCATCTGACAAGACAAAATATGTACTATTTAAAGGCAGTTTAAATTACAACAGAGGACCAATAATTAAAGTTAATGGGAAGTCAATAAAAAGAGAAAGATATATGAAATATTTAGGCCTAACATTGGATGAAAAGTTAAATTTCAGACAACATACGACAATTGTCAAGAATAAAGCAGTCAAAATAACACATAAGTTAGTTAATATTGCAGTAAATGACTTTAAAATTCCCATGAAAATATTACGAATATACCACGATGTCATAATAAGAGCAATTGTGGGCTACGCCGCAAGCGTTTGGGGTCATCGACTAGATGATGTTGCACAATAAATAACAATTGATCGAGCGCAACGACAACTGCTTTTGCGTCTTTCAGGCGCCTATAGAACTACTTCAACTGAGGCTCTCCAGGTCGCACTCGCTGTTCCCCCCCTCCATCTCCAAATTAAGAAATTAGGCGCTATGTATTGGCTAAAAAAGAAAGACCAAGATAAATTAATTAAAATTCTACATAGACCTGCAGAAAACGTTTCTGAAATCAATTCAATCGTGGTCGAGGCATGGCAGAACCAATGGAACGCAACCGATAAAGGAAGAAGATTATACTCTATTTTTCCGAGCATTGAGGAACGGTTGGATATGCAGCTGGAAGTTACGGGAGGTTTAATGTAATATCTAACTGGCCACGGTCCCTTTCGACAGAAGCTGCACCAGATGAACATCGTCGAGGACAATATGTGTGATACTTGTGGGGTGGTGGCTACGCCCGAGCATATCATTCTGCGATGCCAAGAAACTGAGCATCTTGCTAGAGATGAAAGAGAACTCCTGGGGGAGACCCCCGTCACAGACGTTCTGAGAACTCCGGAACTGGTGGCGGCCCTCAGGGGACTAACAGATAGAATTTCTAGCTACTATAAAAGAAAATTTATTAACGGCGTGAACCACCGCGTACAGGAGACAAGATAAGGGAAAGTCTTTACTTTACAGGTAAGCTGGTGGATGATTGTGTCCGCGTGTAGCCGCGTCGTGACAACCGCGTCGTGACAACCGCGTCTATTAAAAAACAGAACTTAAATGTGAAGTGAAATAAATTTAAAATGTGAACATAATTAGAATAACTGTGTCTGCTGGAACCCGGCAGAACTAGCGACTTGAGGCGGAAACCGTCACAAGAGACGCTCTAAGTGTGTGAGTGTGTGAATGGAAGAGGTGCTGATGGATAATATAGCGAGTAAAGAAAGATAACAATTAATAATTGTGCAAAAACGCTGATCTTCTGGAACCCGGAAGCAATGCGGCTAGATGGAACAAGTGGAATGAGTGAGGAGAGAGTGCGTGAGTTAAGTGAAATTTGTGTAAAGTGTGGTATAATGGAAACGAGACTGCAGAAGGAGTAACCTGTGACAAGAAGAAGATGCAGTTAGTACCAGGAATGGGATGGCGAAAAAAAACTTTGTGGATTTATCACCGCATCCATGCGCACCTAATCCTATGTTTGCTTTTTTTTATCTTGTTACAGGAATAATAAGAAGAAGCCATACGAAGAAGCAGCTCAAGTTATGTGTTGTCCTGTTTTGTCTTTGTCCTGTCCTTGTCCCCTTGTTTGACTCCTTAAATGTTATGTACTTTGTTTCTTTGTTCTTTTTCTAAATAAATAGGATATAAGTAGAAAGGGTTCTTCCCCATGCAAAAGGTCCATTTATAATATTGAGGCCAGGAGAACATTCTGGACGCCTGGCAAAATCCCGTCCCGCAACCCCAGAAGTCTCAGACTGATGGAACACAGGAGCTTTTTGGAATGCCGGAACTCCGGCAATCCAAGAATCTCTAGGGACATGCCTGCCCCAAGGCAAGGAGAGCGAATATCTGCTCGTGATGCACGTCCCAGAAAGTGCACAACTTGTCTTGTGCAATGGATGCAAAGAGGCAGGGGTGGAATGCGGGTCCCCAAATAAAAAAAAACACTCTGGTCTAGGAGCATGAATGCAATACCTCAAGCATCATGTCCACTTGGATGCGTGAAATGGAAACGAAATAAAATCGCGTGTGTGTGGTTACACACACTTACAACCAATGTATGCCGATGCGGAACTGAAAAAACAAGGTTTCAAAACTAACTTTATAGTTGACAATGGTAACAAAAGCAAACGCAGACTGCAAAGCAATGCTTGAGTTGCATATGTGTACACTCCGATCTATGACCACGGATGCTGTTGTAGTGGTTACACACATAAAACCAGGGCCTGTGGATAGTATATCGAAGGTTTTCAAAACAGTTTACCGTGGGGAATTGTTCTAAATATAAATAAAGATAGAATAGGGCAATGTTTTAGTAGTATATGTGTGTACACCCTGGTCAATGACCATGACTGCTGCACAATAGTAATACGATTGCGCCGTAGTGGTTACGTACATACAACCAATGCCTACAGTGATGCAGATATAGCATATCCAAAACAGGTTACAGTTGGTAATGGTTCCAAATAAAAATAAAGAAAGAATAGGGCAATGCATTTGTTGTATATGTGTACACTCGGGTCCATGACCACGGATGATGTACAACAAACCAAAAGTCATCGTGGCGTATGGAGTGTGTACAAGTGTCAAACCAGGATATAGATGGCAGAACCAAATAAACAAATAATTCGACACCAAAGCAAAAGGTAACATGTATGTGTAAAATTGATCTTGTTTCGGTTACACACACTCACACACAACCAATGGTTGTGGTGGAATAGTATGTTCTAGGATTACATTTGGCTATGGTACCACCACCTAAAGCAGACTTCAGGGCAGTGCAGTAGTTATATAATAAGACAACAAACCAAATGTCAACGTGGATGTGTAAAGTCATACTACCAATTGTTAAATGTGGTGGTGGAAATGTATGTTCAAGGTTTACAGTGGACAATGGTACCAAAACCACAAGTAGACTTCACAGCACTGTAGTACAAGATAACAAAGCAAAACTCATCATGAATATGTACAATGGTCCTTGTAGTGTGTGTGTGTGTATACACACATACAACCATTGGGTGTGGTGCCGTTGGTACAATAAATACCTGTCATCCGCGAGCATTGTAACAACCAAATTCTACCACAGCCACCTACGTAGTACAATAGTTCAATGGTGTACACATTCTTCGTCATTGTAGGACATAGTCAAGGAATACACTATCCGTGGTGGCGGTTGTACTAATGCTCACCCCTGCACACACACATACAAACGATGGTTGCTGATGGGGCATACTCGAGTGGTAAGATAATTAAAAATAAAAAACGATCAGCACAAATGGAAACTTAAAAAAGCCCCTTTAGCAATATATGCTTTGGACGTGTGTGTGTTGGTACAGACAAATACAGGGACCATTTAGGCAACGTTCTGCAGTAATAAAAATAATAAGAACCAGTTCCTACCTGGTGTCAGGAGACAAGTAATATGTACAACGTACGTTAATTATATTTATTTATTGAAGCCACTATACTGATACACACACAGAATCCGGAATCGTAACGTCCACCACCCGGTACTTTAGCTAGATATGCACCTCCTCCAGGGGGAAGACTATGTAACACACACAGACATATAAGCACGACACCAATGGCAGTGAATGAATCCACCACCACCACACGTGGCCATATGGTCCTTTGAAAGTAATTTACCCATCACCCGGGTAAGTTCATGCTCCAACAAAAAATACAGCCCGCACTCAAACGAAGTACGGGATGTACGACGGGTATGGTTTGGCCCATACACAGTGTAGAGCGTATGTATGGTGTGTGTATCCAATACGGTTGTAAACGTACGATCCTGGGCTATGGCTGGACAAACACACACATGCTGGAGCATATCCGGGATCTGGTAACAACCCCACCGCACACTAACGGAAATCGAGAGGGGGTCAATTGGTCCAACGCAGTCCAAATACAGTGTTCCTCAATGATACCCATCGAACACTCGCAAGAACACCACATTGGGGCGGGAATGTCCATATTTGCACTAAACGAGTGATGAGGTACGGTTTAGGAGTCACCGTTGCCTCCTCGATCCTTGCGCCAGCACAACGAGCTAACCGGGTGCATCTGTACAGTGTAAGCGGTAACTGTAGATTTTCTACTAAATGTTCTACAACGCTTTGCCCTGGACAAGTATTATCTATGTGGGTTATTTGCATGTAGCAACACCGACATTATCCAGAAGGATATACACATTTTCTCCAACCCGCTGCATGTTAAACTGTGGTATAGTGCGTATCCCCTCACCAACGGTGGATACAAATGGATACCTTAACATTCAGCGTCAGAAACCTGTACTCGCAAACTTGGTGCAGCCTTCGTTTCAAGTCCTGGACCCAGAAATCTCAAGCAGTGACAGTGTTGGTGGCCATGAACATGTCAGGTGTCAATACGCAAAGGAGTTAACCCCTGATGAACCCTGTTTCTGTGTTCCGAACTATCTTTGCTGGACGTGTTTCAATTCAGCATTGCTCCAAATCGACTCGGAAAGGTACGTGCAATGTATTACCTGCCACTATCAACTGACGGAAGTAGGTGAGGTGTGTAATTGCGGAGACTTTAGGAACAATCAATACGTACTGCATATGGTGACAGAACCCAATATGGCCTACGAACTGTATAAAGTATTTTCTGATAAGCATCCACGTACTCGGTTGACGTTTATTCAATTCCAGTTGGGTCTCGCCATACAGGCAGAGTACTATTTGGACCAAATTCGCGATATCCTCCAGGCGAAGACGAAACATTCAATATGAGTAAACCCTACAATATGTGTTCCTGGCCAAGAAGTGTGTGTGTGTGTGTTTGTGTGTGTGTACGTATATGTTCGCAACAACCCCTTAAAGTTATGATGCATCCTACATGTCACCTGCATACAAGTGGACGCCCTAACGATGGTTTCCCTGTGACTGTGTATGGAATACCACGAAGTGCGGTAGTGATCATATTCACAGAACACCCCGCTACGGATCGAGGTAATACAATAAGATTGGACTTCCATTTATTTTTATTTATTTATATGTGACAAAACTTCCTAATACAGAATCAATTCGGGGACAGGTGTCTAGTGTAATGCAGGCTCCCACGTATGTACCTCAACAGTTACGTTGGCACCTACCAGCTTTAGCCCGTGGTGGAGGTAAGCCCTTTCTATTGTTGTCCTAATTCCATCGAGGTCAGTGTACATCTACACCTGTACCGGTAACCAAAATGTCATACCCAAATCGTCAGTAATAATGTAACGCACCCTCGTGAATGGGCGGACGTCGTACAGTTGTATTTGACGCGAGCCACAGAGTAGCAAATTCTTTACATACTTGGTACAGTCCTCAAGACGGGTTACTGTATCCTTGAGCGTAATTTGTTTTGTACGGAATGACGCACGAGTAGTGCACTCGACGTTTACAATGGTAAATGTATACGTGGTATATTATCATAGTTACATCTGCGTATAACGAAACATGTCAAAGTCCACGTAGGTGTGTACGTAACCGAACTGGTACGCATTCTATATACCCCACACGCACACCAACGCGCGCAAGTGCAATAACAACCAATAACGGCAAACGGGTACGGTATGGTCAACATACGCGCATATACATATCATGTAACGTCTTGCTTTACGTAACCATGTGATTCAATGACATATTAGACGTGGTGTTACACAATTGCCGTACAGCATCCGTAGTATTTCGCTCTCGACACAATACATGCAATCGTACAACCACCTGTTGCCTAACTCCAAAAGTACACATTGTATATCAGTACGCAGTGGCGGCGGTCCCCTTGCACAACCTTAACAAAGGACACATGTTCAATTCCTCCAAAAAAGCACCTACGTAACCATGTAACTCAATGACATTAGACGTGGTGTTACACAATTACCGTACAGCATCAGTGTATGTGGCATTGGACACAATACCTGCAATCGTACAACCAAATGTTGAATAAGTCCAACGGTACACATTGTATTTCAATAAGCAACGTCCCCTTGCAGAACCTGCTGCAAAGGAACTGTAACTTAATACATGTCGGTACCAAGCTGATGATTCCTTGACATGCGGTATGTTTTGTAATGCAACTATTAAATCCACCAACCCAACATTGAATGATCGGGTTGTACGACCGATATATTAAATAACAAAAAAATGTCAATTGTAACACTTATGTAGTAGAGTAGTTTAGTTGTAAGTTCAAATGTAGTAAAGTCGTCTATTGGAATAAACAATTTGTTTACCTCGAAACCTTGTATGTTTTTGATTTCATTTAAAAAAATGACATTCACCTTATTTCCTGGGTTGTATATATTTATTGGTACTAGGTTTACAAGTGTGATGTGGACATGCCATCCAACACCTTTGTCGATTGTAACTTCATCCAACACTGTAACTGTATGCAGGTTCACAGTACAGATGCATGCATACTTTTGCACCGGTTGATGATAGGTACAGTTGATAATATCCACTTTAAACTGTAATGTGCGCAACGCAGGACATGCTTGATCTACAAGGTTTGTTACATTCCTCAACTGAAAAATCTTACGTAAAACAACCATCTTTTCATGACTCTTACAGTAAAAGATGGAACTCATCTCGCAACATTGTGCGACAAGATGGCGAATATGGGACACACTATACCCATTGGATGTATTCCACTCTAAACCGTGCAAATTATTCGCTAGCCAATCTAATTGACGCTGGTACCCTGCAGCTTAATCGGAACGTTCACACGGTAATTTCAACATTCAGTGGAATATTAGTGTCGCGTCACACGCCACCACACAAAAGTCGCGGATAATGTACTCATCGGATGAAATCTTAAAACCTTGAAAATCAATAATGTACTGCCTTGCGTATAATACACGTGATCCCGTTGGGTTCTGCTGCTGAAGCACTAGAGTGATCAATTGTGCAATGCACTCTGGATCCTTGATAAACGGGTGAAAAACATTTAATAAAGGTCTCTTCAAAATATGGGTATGACCCTGTGCAACAAAAATGGAATAACATTCGCCAAACTGTACAGGATCGTCCATATGACTTGACACATGTTACGCAATCACCGTTCCTGTGTTCCAAACGTACAGGCAGTTGTGAACTCTACGTAAATTACACTCAGTACACTGAATGGGATTGTTTTCCAAATATGTACCAATGGTGTTCAACACGCATTTGTCCACAATAAACTCACCTCGACAATTCGTACACTGAGCCATGCTTCCTACGATGTCCACTACATACTAGGTAAATTACACTGAGAGGTACTACACAGATACGTGAAGTACATATAGTACGAGAAGAAGAAATAATACAGGTCCACTACAACACACGTGTTACTCGGTCTTGAAGGGGGCCTCCATATCTCTGGCCAGCAACATGTCCACCAGAATACCACGGTTCAATTTCAGCATGCGTTGAAGACCTCAGTAGCATTTCTCCTTTAATGCTGCTGGAGCTGATTCGTGGGATTTCAAATACGTCGTGAACAAACCATCCAACCATCCACTGTTTTCGGGTCAGGTAATATGGTCTTTGTACTTGCACCAAACAATGTGGCAATATCCTCTGGTGTGGCGTCTGGAAATAAATAACCACCACGATGACCCGCACAGATGTGATCACGTTGGCTCGGTTGGTTCGTATAGCGACCTATGCAGAGAAGACAATTAGCAAAGTCATACTGATTAACACTTGCAAATATACAGTATTCATCCCCCCACCGCGCCGAACGCTTGCACGGTGCGGCAGACTTGTCCGCAGGTGCAGTTGAACTAGCAACGCTCGGAAGAGCTTTGTTTATGTTCGAGGTGGACATAGGAGTTGATAACCACACAACACCAACAAAGCTTAACCATACGTCAGCACATGTTCAAACGTATGCACACATACCATCATAAATCTACCTACTCACACTACTCCAGCGGCACCGCCTTTGAACATGTCAAACTGACAGTGGCCGTCAAGAGTAACGAGGTGCTGTCAGCAGTGATGAAGATCGCCTTTGTTTGAGATAAGCCGATTACGAGCACCGTCACTCATGAGTACGTACTGTCAACAGAATTATCGGCTACCTCAACTGAAAGACCATCTTTTCATTCCATGCTATTTTGCGTTATGTTCCACCTTGTGCTCAGTTACTATTGAACTACACGTTTTTTCAGAATGTCATCCAGGGATTTCCCCAGGATTTTCAATTTAGGAGGGCTTAATCTGGGATTATTCAGAGTTTAAACTTCAGTTTAGTGGTATTACATGTGATTTTTTGGGGGGCGACCCACCTTCCACCCCTGTCTCTATGCATTCTTTGCACAAAATGGTTTCTGCACTTCCAAGGACACGAGCAGTTGTTCGCTCTTCCCATTTTGGGACAGGCAGTCCCTAGAGATTCTCGGATTGCAGATGTTCCGACAGTCCGAGAAGCTCCTTTGTTCCCTCAGTTTTGACATCGGGTGGTGCGGGACGGACTTTGACCAGGCGTCCCGAATGTTCTTCTGGTCTTTGTTCCTAATTTTGGAACTTTTCTTGGGGGGGATGCCCTACCATTATTTTCTATTTGCAATTTTATACAAAAAAGACATTTAACATGTAGAACAACACCCACAAGGACAGCACAATATAGACGTCAACTCAAGTTGGCTTCTTCTTTTTCTGAAACGATAAGAAAAAGGGGGAGGGAAATGAAGCTGGACTGCAACGTAAGTATTACTGGTATTTTCTCACAAAGTTTTTGCTGGTCCGTTCTGTTTTTCCATTCCTGATTCCAAGGGCGCCGATTTCTGTGTAACTTTGGGGGGGGGGGGTCATTCAGATATTTTTTGTTGCCAGATAAGGGTCTAAGAAGACAAATATGATACAAATCCAAATAATGTATATTCATAAAAAAAACACATATCATAGTATACATGTAGTCATTATGCAGGTTTCT
This sequence comes from Lepisma saccharinum, assembly GCA_022664845.1. Lineage (NCBI taxonomy): Eukaryota > Metazoa > Arthropoda > Insecta > Zygentoma > Lepismatidae > Lepisma > Lepisma saccharinum. Next base: position 31,076 of record JAGDQP010016742.1, read on the forward strand.
CCCAGTCCCAGCTGTTACAGAATGTAACAATGTTTGTATAGCGTTAAAAAATTCACTAAAGTATATGATGTTCTAACTAATAAGAACAAAGTTTCTGCTGTTATAGAAAATAATCTTAGGAAATAACAGAAACTGATGTTAGTCTATGCAAAGGAGTTACTTGCTTTTCCAAATGTGACTCTTTCTGTCCGGCTCACCCTTCCGCCGCGCTACTGCTTTATTGGACAAATATTGTTTTTCTTCTTTTAATTCTCGATCTCGACAGGCATGATTCAAGATGCTTCTATCTCATCTACAGTGAGAAAAAATATTTGGACAAGTTGAACAAAGAGGAAAAAGAGACTTATCACACGCAAAACGTGGTCCATATCGAAATCTCTTGCCCGTGTATGATAATTTGGATACCTTAGATAAAATGCTATAGAAATAACTTGTACTCAATACACCTGTAAATAAAAGGCAATGAAAGAATGCCAACTACGTAAATTCATCGCAAAAAAAGTATTTGGACAGCTCCATACTACTCTCGAAAGAAATGGATTAGGTACCCCGTACCCTGTTGTGTACAAAAGCACTCTGCGTGGTGTATTGAAAAGCAATCCACACCGTGTCAGGCATAAAGAAGCAGAATTGAACATAAAGAAGCATAAAAAAACAAAGTGAGTTGAACAACATTGGAACTACTCACTTTAATTTCAAATTACGTGCGGAAGGTAAAAGGTACTAAGATATAGCCAAGCTTGTTGGAAATCCATGATATACTGTTGGATACATCATAAAGAAACACAAAACAGAATAATTATTGGGGATACGTTCTGCTCAACTAAGGAAACTAACTGCTCCCAATGAAACGTACATTCTTCACTTTGTGAACAAAGCTCAAAGAATTAGTGATAAAGATTTGGCTACTTCACTTGTCTAGGATAAGTTAATGTTACAGATGTGTAGATGTGAACAACAACAAAAAAAAAAAAAAAATGGGATTCAGAAGATGTGTAGCCAGAAACAAAACACACATATCAGAAGAAAGCAGAAAGAAGAAGTTCTAATTTTCCAAAAAAATATAAATATGAGTGCCTGGAATTTCGGATTTTTTTTTCTTCTAGGATGAGACGAAGATAAACTTATATTATAGAGATGGATATCAGGACGTGTAGCGAAAGAAAAATGAAGCTTTCAGAAAGCAGAACATTGCTTCAACTGGTAAAACATTTGGATGATCTGTTATGATTTGGGGTTGTGTAATTACTAATGGAGTGGCAAGTATTTTAAATCTTTCCCTAATCTTAATCCCTATCTTTTAAATCCCAATTTTTTCACTCAATTTTGTATTGTTTGTGGTGTAACCTTAACTTACATATCATAGACGAGTGAAGTAGCCAAATCTTTAGCAGTAATTCTTTGAGTTTTGTTTACAGAATGAAGAATCTAGGTTTCATTCCGGGCAGTTAGTTGGCCAGAACTTATTTTATTCCTCAATAATTGCTCTGTTTTATGTTTCTTTATGATGTATCTAACGGTAAAGCGTGACTTTCCAACAAGCTTGGCTTGCCTGACACCCTGTGGATTGCTTCAATACACTACGTAGACTGCTCGTGTACACGAAAGGATGCCTAGAACATTTATTTCGAGAGTAGTATGAGGGCTGTCCAAATACTTTCTTATGCGATGAATTTACGTAGTTGTCACTCTTTCGCTGCCTCTTGCCTTACAGGTGTACCGAGTGGTAGTTATTTCTATAGTATTCTATCTAAGGCATCCAAATTATCATAAAAGAGCAAGAGATTTCGAAATGGTCCATGTTTTACTTGTGATAACTTCTGATTTCCTCTTTGTCGAACTTGTCCAAATACTTTTTGTACCCGCTGTATATAGTTTTCCTATCTATATGTTGTATTAGAAACTCAAAATTACGGTACTAACGGTAAACAATAATTGCATCCAAACAGCAGTTTGACGGATATATTTCCTAGTGCAAGTCTACTCCTACTTTTGTGTGAGTTCTTGTGGCTTACTTTTCTTGTATATTTTTTTCTTTTTCTTAAATTATGTTTGTATATGCCAAAATCACGATGAATGATCCTTAACCCTAGGAACGCCAAGATAATTTCATCTCACGGAACGCCAAGACGAGTCATTTTCGACCCGTGTATATCTCTCGTATCAAATAAAGTACTTGTTCAAAATCAAGGTATTTTAGAGTATGAGTGTATTCATTGTATTGTATTTATTGCATTGCATTCTATTTATTTATTGCATTTTATTTTTTCAAGTAGATACTACAAAATAATGATAAATACAGAACAAACATACCTCATATTAACCTTGTAAACATTTTCATGTCTGCACAAAAACAACGGTACCATGAGTCTCTTACTTATTTACACATATAAAACTACAAGAATCAAACTACCTTACTATCTCAGTCTCACGTGTAAAGCACACCGTATCTGTTGTATTCTGATTCTTGCAAATGAAGCGTTTACATTGCTGACAGATGCGGAGTACTTGTTTTCAACACTGCACAAGCAGCATCGTCCACGTTTCTTCGCTCCTTGATTGAGAAATTATCAAGTGTAGGTCGTTTGGAAAGAGACGGGTGATCATTAGAACCGACAACAACTTATTTTAATATAAAATGATATTTTAAAATAGTTACACAAAACGCCAAGATTGGGTCAAATTGACTCATGCTTGATTTTCTTAAATTATTACACAATAAACACATGGGTTTAACGTCATTTTCTACCATAAGTTTTTTGGACACGTACGTGAAGAATAAACAGAATTTCACTCTTCCATTTAATGACTAATGGACAAAAATAATATTTTGACTGTATGGGTCATTTATGACCCGATCTTGGCGTTGCGAGCGTTAAACGACAGAAAATACGTTTTCATTATTTCTTTTCTTTTCTTACTAAATGGTCTTTATCGATGTTACGCACGAAACTCCAGAAACAACACAAGCAATGCACGAATTAACTCCTTTAGCCAGGGGATGGGTATTAGTCATGTAATTTGTATGAGTACTGTAGCACACGAGTTTCGGGGAGAAATTTATCAATGAGATAGATTTGACCCAATCTTAGCATAGTAGAAAGTAAAAATGAATGACCATGTACTGTAGGAATTGGAGAACCTACTTCACCTTATCATTTGGGCCCCCCATTAGGGGGCCCCACTTTAACTTTGGGGGTGACAGGGCCCCCAAAGCCCCCCGGGATCGGCGCCCTTGCCTGATTCCCTTCGTCCTTTATTCACGCAGTTAGTCTTGTTCCTCAAATCACATTCACATCACATACACAACACTTAATGGCTAGTATTTAAGGATGCTTGTGTCCCGGATACCAGGTCACTCACATTTAGTTTCTGTTTTTATTTTTCGGTTTCTTGTTTTTATCTTCTATTTTATTTAGCCCCCCGTCACCACTCACACACACGCACACTACAACTTGAGCGTCTCTTGCTGCCGGATTCCTGCAGCAAGGTACTCACCAGGACACCGCTGGTTTCCAGCGGTCACACACTCGCTCACGTTTACTCATATTCACTGATCTTCATTTTATTTAGCTTGATTTTGTGCACTATTGTTGGATTAGTTTTTTTTTAATTTTTCCTTTTTTTAATGGAGTTTAGTTATTGGTTTATGTTTAGTTTGGTTAGGTTATGTTGTTCAGTTTCGGGTTGTTCTAGTTCCCGGACTGTCTCATCCCGCCTGTTGATAGCGAAGTTCGCGTCACGTTTCCCTCCATGCGGTATCATCTCCCCAATCTGTTTTCTATTGATCTTCGCCGCGCCTGACCTCGGTCGCCTCCAGATATAAATTTCTTTCTGTGATACTCTGTTACTTTTTGGGTTATCTCCTGCAGAACAATTGCCAGTTCTGGTGTTCTCAGAACTTCTGCGATTTGAACAGTTCTTTGTTCGCCAAGCAGGTTTTCTGTTTCTTCGCATTTTAGCATTACGTGTTCCGGGGTAGCGACCGACCCACAGGCGCGACACAGGTTATCCTCGACTATATTCATATCTTTTAGTTTCTGCCTGAATGGGTCATGTCCCGTGAGGAAGTGTAGCAATCCTCCCGTAATCTCCACGTCGAGCTCCATCGTGTCAGCCACGCCCGGTATTATACTATATAATCTTCTAGCTTTCGGGCATTCTTGCCATAGATGCTGCCATGCATTGGTTAATATTTCCTGCACATCCTGCTTGTTGTCCACAGGACCATGTAGTATCCTAGTGACTTTTTCGTTATTTTTCTTTTTGATCCAATACATAGCACCTAGCTTTTTGACTTGTAAGTGCGATGGCAGGGTTGCTGTAGCCACCTGAAGTTCCTCCACCGGCGTTGTTCTGTATGCTCCTGTGAGTCTTATCAGAAGTTGCCTTTGAGCGCGGTTTATTGTTCGACTTTGTCTAACATCGTCCATCCGGTGGCTCCAGACACTGGCGGCGTATACGACTAGAGATCTTATGATGACATCATGGTACAGCTTAACAATTTTGAGCGGTATTCTTAGTTCTTTTGTCGCAATGCTTACTAGTTTGTGTGCTATTTTCATTGCTTTGCTTGATATCAGTTCTGTGTGTTTTCTGAAGTTTAACCTTTCGTCAAGTGTTAGTCCTAAATATTTAAAAGTTTGTACTCTCTTAATTGTCTTATTATTGATTTTGATTATGGGTCCGCTGTTTAGATTAAGTTTTCCTTTAAATAGTACAAATTTTGTTTTCTCTGCTGATACAGTTAATTTGTTAATTTATTATTACTGCAGCATGACGCCATTTCTCTTGTGACTACGTTAGATTTCCTTTCTATCTCCAATCTGCTGTTTCCTTTTATTACCACCGCCAGGTCGTCCGCAAACCCTACCACTCGTTCTACCTCTTGCAGTTTATTAAGCATCTCCAGACATGGCTGGAAGGTTAGGTCCCAGAACCGATCCTTGAGGACATCCTTTTGTCGGTCTTTTGCCCACAACTCCATCGGCCGTACTCAATTCTATTCTTCTATTATAAAAATAGTTTTTAATAACTTTCCAAATTTTTGTGTGGATTATTAGGTTTTTTATCTCTCATTAGAGCTGGCCACCACATGTTGTCGAACGCCCCCGCTATGTCAAAGAATATTCCTATAGTATATTTACACTCATCAATATTAAGTTGCTGAATTTTGTTACAGAGCTCGTTGATGGCGTCTTCAGTAGATTCATTTTTTCTAAAGCCAAATAGTAAGGTACATTCATTAATATTTGTCCTTTTATCATTTATCTTCCCTGCTATTACTTTTTCGAATATTTTGCTTACGACGCTTAGCAGGCAGATAAGTCTATATGACTTAGGGTTTGCTCTATCCTTGTCCTCGCTTTTCAAGATTATAACCAGTTTTGCCTTCTTCCACGAGTTGGGGAAGATGCCTTGTCCTAAGCATTCGCGAAAAAGTCTTACGAGGTATGGAGTTCAGATGTCTTTGTTCTTTGTAGATTTTGCTCTTTATATCGTCTGGGCCTGGGGCCTTTCCATTTTTAAGACTTTTTATAGCTTGTTCAACGTCCCAGTTTGTAACGATGAGCCCTTCATTAGTTTCTTCCTCTTGCTCGGGGTTGTAGGTCTTGGATGCTTCCCTCGTGAGTCTATTCTGCTTATTGTCGTCATTTTCTAAATAATCGGGGAACAATTTTGCGAAGAGTAACTCTGTCGTATCCTTCCAGCTGGTGGTATACTTCCCATTATCGTTTTTCAAGGTGTTTAGGGTGCCCTTCGTTTTTATTTTACTCATCACAATCTTTTTTTTCTTTTTAGTTCCACCTTTTTTATATGGGTTGGCTTCTTCGATGGCTTTTTTTGTGGCCAGCTCTAGTTCCTCCGTGAATATTACAGTTTCTGTCGATCTGTGGTAAGTTTAGTTTGTTATTAAATTTTTTCCAGTTTATTTTTTTTACATTATATTTAAATACTGTTTTTTTTACCCTCTTCATGATCTTGTTTTAGATTTATGTTAAATCCGATGGCGTTATGGGCACTCGTTGTTGCATCTTCCACGACTCTCCAATCCGTTAAGTCATTATACACGTTTTCCCTGAACATGTTTACATCGATATTAGACTCCGCCACGGCCATGCCCCTAAATGTCGGAGGTTATCCTTCTCTATTGTGGATGTTTAAATTAAACTATTGAATCTCTTCGAACATTTCCCCATTACGCAGATCCGGGGCAGTGCCACAGCGAGGACTTTGCATTCAGATTCCCCGCAATCAGTATATCCTTACTATTAAAAGCATTCAGAATATTCTCCAATCTCATTACAAACATCTCGGTCGGAAGAGAGAACTGACAGTAAATATTGACCACTAACAGCCTTCTCTTTTAATTGGTTATGTCTAGACACTGGACCCACCTGTCCGAGTATTGGGCACGCTCTAGGGTTTCTATATTCTTATTGAATATCAGCGTTGCAACCATAGGATTTTCCTCCCTTGGCAGCACCTCAACTACATTGACCGGAAATCCCTGCACTTTTCCCTTCCTGGTGTATGGTTCCTGTAGGCATACCACGTCCACGTTCTCCTCTTCACATAGATGTCTCAGCTCGGCTCATGCTAGTTTGGATCTATCCGTGTTTAGCTGGATATTAATCATGATTTATGGTTGTCTAGTGTAGACGTGACATGCAGGAAAATTTTCTGCTGGATTCTATCTGTCCATATGCCATGACAAACTGCCGATAGACGCTATTCAGTCGGAAGGTCTAGTTTCTTTTTTCAAAAACCTTATCTACCAGCTTGAGCAGGTCGCCTGGGTCTGACGTAATTCCATCTGATTTTAGAATGATTCTGTGTACCTCTTCAATTATCGGGAAGATGATGCCATTTCCTTGTGGGTGTATGTTCCTTATGATGACTCTCAGTGCAGCCGTCTGAGTGTTGGTCTCCTCAAGTCTCGACAGGTTATATTCCAGTTGCAGGGCGCTGTATAGTGTTCTGGGGTCAGATGCAATTTTCTTCGTTTGTTTCTTCGTCAGCTCTCTCTCCCCAGGTTCATGCATATCCTCAGTAGTGTCTATTCCGTCTATGTTTTCCTTTTTCGGTGTTTCTACGACTGCATGATCGCTCCTATACTCCTTTGCTTTACCTCTTCTTTTGTACAACCTCGGGATCCAGGATTTCCAGCTCTTCTTCTTTTTTCTGTACATCATTTCCTCCTCGGGTATAGTCTGCTTGTCCTCCCCGCTTTCTCCCGAATCGTCGTTCGAGTCCGCTGCCTGTTCTTCTTTTCCCTCTGTTCTACCCTCGTTTCTGTTTTCCGCTATATTTTCGTTGTTTATTTGATTTTGTTCTAGATTTCTGATGTCTTCCAAATTCCCTTTATTGTATCAAAGAGTAATTGGTCATTTGTTACCATCTCGAATCCGATGTTTTGGATTTTGTTTACCCACCTCTTCATAATCTTTAAGACTTCCTTTGGGGTAGCGTTCCAAAGGCCCATTCCTATAGCTGGGATTGTTACCTTCTTCCTTTTTGATCCTTGCATTGTTGACAGCAGATCCATAAGAAGATCCAGGTCTGCTAGAAAGTTTTGCTTCGAAGATTTAATATGCAGTACCCTGCAGCCATATGTTTTCACTAAAAAAGATGTCCAAAATTGTCTCTAACTTCGATCTCCTCCCTCTCGTACTCATCCAGGTCAAATCCGTCATGTGACAGAGCAACCACCTGGGTGAAGTCTCTCGGAAAAGTTGGTAGTTCCGGGTTTACAAAATGCAAAACTACTTGGATTCTGTCATCTAGGTGAATGTGTATTAATTTTTCTTTTAAGTATTTGTCCGTATCAATAGCGTCACTATTTATAATACAGTTGTTAAAAATATATATTTTCTTATTGTTGTTGAATTCTGCAAATCTTTCTGTACTCCTTTTCTGTCTGCATTGGGGGTTTCTTCTTTTGTGTTTTTTCTCCTCTCCTTCCGCTGGTGTTTGGTTAGGGTCCATACTGGAACTTCTCTATTGTGCGTTGGAGTTGCATCTTATATTGAGGACACTCCTGTTGTGTTTTTACCCAGCACTTCTTCCCTTTTTTATGACATGGGATACATACTTTATTTTTGTTTATGTCCGGGCATTCTAATATTTTATGGCCCTTTTCGCCACAATGTCCGCATCTTTCATCATCTTTGCAGTTCCGGGCAATATGCTTGTAATCTTTACACTTCATACAAACCGTGGCTACTAAGTACTCCTTTACATTTGTAGCTTCATATCCAATGTATACTTTTGGGCTGCGGAGTAGTATTTCCCTCACCGATCGAGGGACCTCGATTACCAAGTGGTACCTGTCCCTGTCCCTCGGTCCCGTGTTGAATCTTGTTTTTATCAATTGCTTCTGTTCTTCCGTTATTTCTGGTAAGTTCCTCTCTATCAGTTCTTCTAATACCTCTTTCCCTTGTAGTTCCACTGGGATTCCGTAGACGATCATCAGCGGATTCTTCTTTTCCACTGTACTTAGTGACTATAGGATTATCCCTGGACGATCGTACTGGCTGATCAAAATTATCATGAGGGGTATTGATTATGATTTTAGGTCAGTGATTCCGCCATACTCCCCGTGGGTGGTGTCACCACCAAATAGTCCAGAACACTACCAGCTTTAAAATTATTAACGTCAAAAATCAATATCACCGTGCAAAACTCCACTAACATCCACCCAATTTTGTCTTTACACACCCAAACTGAAAAGCCTTAGCTCGTAACTTTTCTTATCGCAGTTAGAAACAAGAATATTGGCTTCGCAGCCTACAGGTTTTTTACGTAAACTGTTTAAAATAACAGTTATTTGTCAAATGTAACAGGTATAACAATTATAACAATTTAACCAAAATAACTGTTAGAAAAATATA
>JAGDQP010016743.1:151-19023 GCA_022664845.1 Lepisma saccharinum
CCTTATCCTTTGTACTTTTCTCTTCATGGCAGAAATACTTGCAAGTTAAGCACTTACAGCTGCTCAAGATATATGTTGTACATGGCGCGATGACATTTGCAGGCGGGTCGTTGTAAGAAGAGGCAGTTCTTTTCACTAGATTCTGAATTCTTCTTTTCTCAGCTTCCACTGGTTGAGGCAAATGATTATGTGAATATCTTCCTTCCATTGTTGAAGCGAATAATATATCACTGTTGTCCTCCATACCTGTCGTATGTGCAGTGTGCACGTCCCGCACACTTAGCAACCCTGTATTCAATGCACTTCCAAGCTTCATTACCCCCACTAAGACTTTTATCATATCTATAAATATAGTTATTGTGAAAAAGTAACTCACAATACCCTTCTGACTCAGTATAAAATGAAGAGGCATTTTTAACAATAGCTTAAGTTGAATAATACACAAACGCACAGCACAGAAGACCACAAAGAACTAACCAAGTAAATTACCGGTTTTAATCGCAATAATAGTGTCTACCCGGCGTAAAATACTTACGAGAATTTTTAAATATGTTGGGTGCTTTTAACTGACGCCACTAGTTTCTTATTTTCTCCTTGATATATAAGTAAGCTGTACTCTGGTTGTTAACGCTCATAAACCTGCTTGGCACAATATTAACATAATTATGTGCTGAATCTTGTAACTTGTATTGTGCGATTGTTCTGCTATCTCCCGACCTTCATCGAACTTACTTTTTATCCAACAATTTATTAGAATTATGATTTAAACAGTTTAACTGAATTCATTTACCAAACGTCAAGAAATAATTTGTTTATTGTATATTTGAGGTGATCCATGAAGTGTACATCGCAGTAAGGTATATATTGTACGTACATTGTATGAAATGTTACAAGCTAGTTGGCTATTTTTGTTCGCACCAACGGCTGCACCTCGCTTTTAGTTCTTTTCTCCTAGTCTCAATGCATAACCATAGGACGCTAATGGTTTTCGATATTGCTCACCTTGGCATGATATAAAAAATAGTAATAAATAGAGTTGTCAAACTTTGGAAGAAGATTGGCATTATTTTTTAGTTTATCGTCGAACTTCGTAACGTCTTTTATGAATAGGACCTGCTGTTGAAAACACTGTAAGTGCCACAACCAGCAAATTTTATTTTGCTATATTAAAATACTGTATGTCCCATCCCAAATGCAATAGTAAACACGGAAAGTCCAATATTTTACTGTAAGTAGTCCAACATTTATCTCAAAGATGGCAGAATATGTAGGTTCTTATGTCCGTTTTCATATGTTTTTACGACGCTCTCTTGAAACTTTTTACTTTTGGCACTATCAGTGTTTTCTACGACAAGTATTCAGTTATGAATATTAAGACGATCAGCTTAAGACTAATTGATATAGACACGTTTTCTTTAAAATAAAAATTCACAAGATAAAATTTTCCTTCTTTTTCGAAAAAATGAAGTGAATTTGGAGTGATTGTGCACATACTTACCCACTAGAGAAAGATGTCTAACTTGGTACTAGGGAGTACGCCAGGAATATTGTCGAAGGGGGGTGTCTAAAGTTATTGGGGTGTGTAATTCATATTCACTTATACCCTATATTATTTTTATAGCCATCCATATATCTTACCACGTATGCATACATGTGTGTATGTGTGCGAGCTCGTGTGTGTGTGTGTGTGTTGGTGTATATATGTTTGTCATACTTTTCAGAATGAGATTTGTGCATAACCACATAATGACAACTTGATTAATTATGTGTAAATAACAAGCATTATTATTATTATTATTATTTGTGAAGAAAATCAAACAAGTTATTCCTCTATCTTTAGGTAGGAAACTGATTTTAGACTACGAGGAGATTTGACCTTGAGGTCTTGGATCATTTTCATCTGTAGAATAAATTACCAACAGAACTAATATATTTCAGATAATTTTAAATTTTCTTACTTACCTTTTTGTACTTGTTTAGCATTTACAAGCTTTAATTTCGTAAAATATGGACAGATATATACTATTAAATTTTAATTACGTTAAAAAATATTAATTACCGGTACCTCAACTATGTTCTTACAGCAAAAAATAATGTATTTTAAAGTAAGATCTACTTTTGTCAAGCTCTCCTGGAGTGCATATCACGATTACATCACAGTTGATAAAATAACTTAGGGGAAGTTGCATGCAATCTTCTTACTGCAAGCTTCTCGGATCGATGCCCAAACTCCGCTCATGGGACCCATATCGCTCCACATTGTTAATGCGGGCGGGAGAGCGGTCCGCTTGAGTCCACGTCGATTGATATGGGATCGACATCGATTATCGGTATCACTAATTTACTTATTTTCTAAAACTATAAAAAGTATTACGCAAAGAATAAATCTATTTTGTACGAAACATTTGTTCATAATAAATACATTAAAATCAGAAAATAGAGCATTCGCCATGGAACCATATCGATCCATGTCGTTAACTGATATCTATGTTGATTAATATCAATCAATATAGGCTAACAGATGTTTATTCAAGCGATGCTATATCCCTCTGGTGATATAATATGATAAGGTTCATGCTGTTGTCAGTACGCGACCAGCTTTGTTCAACTCGTTAAAGCATGTTACAATGTAAAAATAACGTGCCCCTTCACGGGAATGACATAGACAAATAAAGTGCTAAAGTTGTTTTTTCCCGAGGATACTTTGATCACTGTAAGTACACAAAGATTTATAGTAATATTTATTATGCTTGTTATCGTACACCGCCAGAACCGGGGGACATTTTACACTTCTGTTTCGTTCGTGTGGTAGAAAATAGCGTATTCTCTCCAGGCCATGTGGTTGTTTAAGACAGGTTCCTCTTCGTAAGAGGAGAAGTTAGAGTTAGATTAATTTACATTTGTTTTACATCATTTTCTTCAATTAAAGCTGTTTCATTGTAATCATGGCCATTTCACTCTTAACCTATTGGGAAAAAATATTTTTAAAATGTGGAAAGCGGAAGAGACGTGAATGATTACAATTGAGTGGAACAACAAATCTTAACGTGAACGTAACATTGAAAATATCATTATTTTACAAACCTGCAGTGGTCGACAAATGTTACAATCCAATAGCACAAAAGAGATGTAGCTTTAGCTACAGATAAATAGTATTCTTTACAGCACTAATAACTTTATTTTACGACTTCTAACGTGATTTCCTAGTTCTTGTTGGTTTGTTTATGTTGGTGGTCCTAGATAAAATGGGGAAATTCCTTCCAAAAATAGTAAAAAAATCATCACAATGTCAAGGACCGATATTGCGAGATGTCAATACCCGATATTGAACAGTGTCGATGGTCGATGGCGAACGATGTCATCCCCGAAGTCGATCAATATCGTTGCCCGATATTGGCCAAGATGTTTGCCGTCCAATGTGGGGCCCATGTCATTGAACGATATCGATCGATATTGACCGATGTGGATGTGCTACTTGGGTTTATTGCAGACTTCCAAGCAAATGCCGAAATCAGGGCATCCACTTTCACAAATTCAATCGTTACTACACTGTTAAGGTGAATTGACTCACGGATTGTCAAATTTCATTTCTAGATTTCTTTTTTCGTTTCGGGATGCTCAATGATAAACAGAAAAAAAATGAAAAATAAAAAAAATCGACTTTTGAATTATAAGGTTATTTTCAGGTTCAACACTCATATATTAATAAATCACAGCCATATTCAATCCACTAGTGGATGAGGCCTCTCCCAGAAGGGAGGAGTTGGTCTACTACTCCCACGCTGACCAGACGGGTTGGGAGAGTCTCATATATATCTGGAGGAATGTTTCTGGTAACTGATACTCTATTTTTCGCTTTTCTAAAAATTGTAAATTGTGTATTTTTGGGCCATTTTAGTAACTAATGACTTCGGCCCGTCTCGAGAGCCTTAGCTGTTAAGTTTAAAATCCACAAACAAACATCCATGCCCCAGCGGAGATTCGAACCCGGGACGTTTAGGTCGCCGGATAACCGCCGCTAACCGCTAGACCGCCAGGTTGGCTTTTCGCTTTTCTGTCGCTACAAATTAAAGTATTGATGAATATGGTTTTTTAGAGTTTCACGGCGAGAAAATATTACTCATGATTTCGTTTCTTTTTCAAGTCATGCAAAAATTTGCCACACTGACGTTTCGAACACCCAAAATCATGTCTTATTGTTTACTAACTCAACCCTAAACTACTGGTACGACATTCCGTAGAGTGCCAAGGACTACAAGAGGGCTTTTAGCTCGGCCTGAACCTCAGATGCTTGAATGCAATAAATAAAATTCAAATTCAAACGGCTTTTAGCTAGGTAGTGCTTAGTCAGCGCATCGGCTACCATCGCAGTTGTATTGTGGGTCCCATGACCTAAGTTTGCTACTTCTTGCATTCAGGGTATCTCCCCAATATTTATCACGATACTGCACAAGTACCAAAATTCTGAGAATCGAAACCGGAATTGCTCGCACTAAGGGCGAGAACGTTAACCATGTGGATATCCGGGAGCCCACACACAATCAAATATATAGAAATAAATCTTGATGGAACAAATTCTGGGACCACGGCATGCTCTCCCTTTTAGATTTCCGAACCGTATAAACTCGTGCAAAAAAGTGGAGAATCATAAATAACATAAACGGGAGAGTCCATGGTTTGCAACGGGTCCCAGCACGCCAAAGATCCAAGGCAGTAGCTGTCGCTATCACCTTCATGCACGTGGCTTTTAAAATATTAAATTTAATAAAATATTGGGGAAGACTGAGACGTCGTTGCGAGGACAATATTAGAAGAGATCTTCGAGAAGTACGTGTACGTGATGAAAACTGGCTTGATACTGCCCAGGATATAATTCAATGGCGAACGTGTGTTACTGCGGCGATGAACTTGCGAGTTCCATAAGCCATAGAGTTAGTTAGTTAGTTAAATAAAATATTATTTTTTTTATAAATCACGACTGCCTGATGAAATGTTGACTGCTACAGTGAGAAACCTCTCTTATCTATACTCTTCCAGTTTCAAATATTGTCAGTTCCAATATAAATAAGGGAAAGCGCACGCACAACTGCGATGCTAAACATTTCATCTGTGACTAGAGTTTAAAAAATCATATAGGAAGTGTCATATTATCTTGACTAAGGGAATCGTTTGAGATCTCTCTTATATCTTTGGTGACAAAAGAAGCTCTTTTAATTATTGTCTGTTTGTATGTGTGTTTGTGCTTGTCTCTACGGCACGCGTTCGAGTACTAAAGTCTGGCAGCATTGGCTCGGGCCATTTTATCGCGAATACTTTTTGAAGCAGGGCCCTTTTGTCGCGGGGCCCTTTTGACCAGGGCCCTTTTGTCGCGGGGCCCTTTTGACCCGGGTTCTTTTGGCCGGGCCCTCTTGACATGGAATCATCTTTCTTATCCCTAGGAGTTTCCCATTTTCCTCTTTGACTACAGCTCTCAGCTTTGATTCACTTTCTAGTTTATTTATCGTATTTTTCTCTTTTGTCAGTACTCGTATCTCCTCTTCCATCTTTTTATTTTCTTGTTCTAGTCGATTTCTCTCTTATGTCGTGCAGAGTAATTTTCCAGATTCCTCTACTTTCTCCAGTTCCAGTTTTCTGTTTTTATTTTTTAATTGCTCTTGCTTTAATTTTAGATCACTTATTTCATTTTGTAGGTCAGCAATTTTGCCATTGTTTTCTCTCGTTTATTTTTATTTGAAGTTTTTCAATTCGTCTGTTAGCTTCTTGATATTTTTCCTTTATTTTCATCAGCTCTTCGTCCTGATAATGATCGGGATCCCCAGAAGCTAGAGCATTCTTCATTATCTCTATTTCTAATCTGTGATTTTCAATATTTGCTACCATTAATTCTTCCCTTAATGTTAATATTTGACCCTCTAAGCTACCAATCCTTACCATCCAGATGACAAGTTGGGTTTTTAATGCCTCTATCTTATTATTCCCAACTTTAGATCTATTTAAAGTATTATCAATGAATTTGAGACTCTCCTGATATCTATCCAATAATATATCCAAATCTTCTTCTACTTCTGTTCTTTTTCTTTTCCCGTCACAACTCTGGATGATTCTTGAGTTTTGTTCTCCTTGGATTACAGATGCCTCTATATTCTTTAGTGTATTAACATTATTAGGCGTACTTGTAGCTGTTCCACCCCTTGCAATGATCGGAGAGTGGGGGAGAATTATTTCTGGGTTTAAATTTTCTTCTTTAGTTCCTTCCAAGTTTGAATGCTCTAACGTGTTTTTGTCTTCCTTCTGAATTACAATTTCCATTTTTTCGATTATAGTAGTATTCAATTCATTGCTCGATTTATCTATATTCTGATCTCCGAGTTTTGATATTCTGTCACTGCATAATTTACCGATATTATCTTCCATATTTCTCGAACCTTGACTGTTATTGTGTTCCATTACTTGGCAATTCTCTCTCCTTTCTTTTGCTCCTTCTTCATTCTTCTTTGCATCATCTTCTCTTTCTTTCGGCTCAGTATCTCCCTTTCGAACTTCTGATAACCTCTCATTCGGATTCTTTCTTACTCTTCTTAGACTCATTGATGCACCACAATATCGTGAGGCAGAAATCAATCAACAAAAGAAAAATCCAAAGTCCACCAGTTGGTCCAAAAGCTAGATGAAGTTGTTTTCAAAATCAAAAAATACTAACTAATACAAATTTTCAGAATAAATTAGCCTTAACAGAATTATCAACCAAAAAAAAATCTTTAATTGATAATGTTCGCTATGCGAACCGAAGTTTCACTTCAAAATATCCCACTTCCCTGTTAGCAGAATAGTACAATATTCAAGAAAAACAGTTACTAGATAACTCTCTTAAGTTTACTTCACACGACTTGTATATCACTCACAAAAACCTATCACCAAAACCATACAGCTTCCATGAAATGAAAACGGAGAGCAAAACAATTCATCAATAAGTCACTTGCACGATGAAAACTGTTATACTGGCTTATAATCGTTATAACTGTTATTGATGTCAGTGGTATTTAGGACTTGCAAAAACTGCACATACACAGCAGAATCAGCACGATGTTAGTCAGCCGCAAAACAAGGCGACTGCAATTTTACCACGATTCACTAATATAATACGAATATAAAGAGAATTTAAAGTTATATCACTTTGACTATTATAAGTTTTTTGATTGGATAGTTCCTTACTAAGTTACCGATCAGAGAAAAACTTTGGCCAAAATTAATTGCCGTGACACACGAAGTTTTTCAAACTCTGATATCTCGGCTACTATTGGGCGTATTGGTATGAAACTTGGTAGGAAGGTTCACTATGAGTTTCTCTTCAATCTATTGTGGACTATTTCCATTTTCACTAAGAAAGTTATTTTAAGAAAAACTGCAGCTGAACTCTCAGTCTCAGAACATTATAGCCGCATTCCTTACGGTCAAAAGAACAAGATAACAGTCAGTCACTAGTCGTCATTAACAAACTATTGCTTAAATTCTCATATATGGATTTTTTTTACGAATTGAAAGTCCATCTTATCCCAGGATTTGTTGACCATTTATGAGCAAAGTTATAACTATTCTCCTCTTATTTCTTCAGCCAAATTTCTCATAAGCTGTGTAGAGTTCTTTTACTCGCCCAAAAATGTGTGAAAAGAGGAATGACATAATGCAAATGGTGGATGTTATAAAGGCTAAAATGCACTTAGAAGTTAAAATATGTCACCTACCTTTCACCATTTATTCGCAGAAAAGCATAAAACTCACTACCCTTCCGGTTATATATATCCTATTTAGTGTCGATTTATTGTAGAATCACTTGAAAAGATGTTAAGCAAGCTCGGAGGTGGAGCCCGTCCGGGCTATTGTTTATGTTTTCAGTTTTCACTTTTTTTTTTGAAATTTTCTCAATTACTATCCAGGAATTTCACTACACCACACGCGTTGATAGTTTCCAATAATAAAAGTTTCTAGCATATCTAAAGAAGATTTCTGTTAAGATTTTGGTAAGAGGCATTGCCGGAATGTATACTCTTCCAATGGAACACAGTAGAGATTTGCTAGAGTGGTATGTTCTGAGTGTGAAGTCTGTCACACAAACACAGAGAAAGGCGTTTGTACAGTGGTGTGTGAAAATAAGCAACACACAACTTATTCGTCTGTATGAACAGTTTCGAAATAACTGTTTTAATAAGCAGCACCTTTCTCGGCGACAACGACAAACCGATCGACCAGCAACTGTTTCTACCAACGAAAATAAACGCAAAGTGGTTCGTTCAGTACTTACTTCATCCAGAAAATCTATACGACGTCGAAGAGTTGCACTCAACGTTACAAGAAGTTCAGTGAATAGGATATTGCGTGCGCTGGAGGTTAGGGCGTACAGAATGCAGATTGTACATCAATTACAAGAAGCAGTTTACGGTGCTAGAATGTTAATTTGTAACTGGTTTAGAGACAAATTAAATGAAACACCTATGTTTCTATTTCAAATTATAATGTCTGATGAAGCTAAGTTTTTCTTAAATGAAACGGTGTCTTCATCTCATATACGGTTCTGGGGCCTCAGTCTACCACTGGAAAGAATTGAATGTTCTACTGACCAAAGGGGTATTATGGTATGGATGGGAAACAGCAAATTGCGTACTTGGGCCGTTTTTCTTTGAAGGAAATGTAAATCAAATTACATACCAAAATATGTTTCGTGTATTTCTTTTCCCTGAACTTGAACGCTTAAATCTTGACCCGAACAATGAATTGTGGTTCCAACGGGATGGGGCTCCAACACATCGCAGTAGGGCAACACTTGAAATTTTGAGAGGGATCTTTTAAAATTGTTTGTTAAATATGGGAAATGAAGTAGAGTGGCCAGCTAGAAGTCCCGATCTAACACCATACGATTATTTTCTGTGTGGTTTTCTTAAACAAGAGGTTTACAGGAATCCTTCAACAACACTTTCAGGGCTTCGACGATTGATAGAGCGTTGCGTTGAACAGATAACACCAGGAACACGTGAAAAAAGTTCACAAGGACACTCATAAATAGAATTAATTTATGCTTAACACATCAGGGACATCACGTGGAATAGATGAATAACAACAGATGAAGAGTCTAGCAAGAAGTCAGGAACTGCTGTACAGGTAAGGTAATATTTCAAATGTTTCTCCCTATTCAGTAGATAATGCAAATGAGTATATAACGGTAAAAGTCTCGAACGAAGCTTTGAGAAAAGTGGAATTTCCCAGGTAATAACCTCCTAGGGAGCACAGTTTTTAATTTATCTAGTGCAGGCCGTTAATAGTTTAAAACTCATTCGAACTCACTGTCAATTCAGTGTTGCAAACGTCGCATAACCTGATATTTCTCCTTTATGAATATTTTCCATAAGATCTTTTATTATTGAAATAATTTTGTAAACTGTTGAAAAGCACGAGAATCTCTAACCGTTCACAGGTGACCTATTGAGGGACACAGGGTCAAACTTTGGATTTTCGTAAGTCACATGTCATTTTTAATTTTATATCTTATAGAAACTCAACTTATTGTTCCAAAGTTGAACGCTTTGATAGTTGTCATTGTCTGAAATACGACACTTAAGCTCCGTGACCTTTGACCTCTTGTGACATTTCTGACCTTTCAATTTTATTGCAAAGAAACCTTCAATCGGTCCTTTATTTGTGTGTTTCTGGTTATATTCGATGATAGAATAAATCTTGTAGGATAAGTTGTTGAAAAGGGCGCTAATCCCTAACAGGTCACAGATAACCTGATGAGGGTCACGGGGTCAAGTTTTGGATTCTTGTAAGTCACAGTCATGTCAGTTTTAATTTTAAATCTTATAGGAACTCAAATTTATTGTTTCAAAATCGAATTTTTTCAGGTCGTCATTGTCTGAAATACGACACTTAAGCTCCGTGACCTTTGACCTCTTGTGACTTTTTACTTTAATTTTACTGAAAAAAACCTTCAGTCAGTCCTTTATTTGTGTGTTTGTGGTCATCTTCTTTGATAGAATAAATCTTGTACGATTAGCTGTTGAAAAGAGTGCTAATTTCTAAAGGTCACAGATGACCTGATAAGGGTCACGGGGTCAAGTTGTGTTGTGGATTCTCGTAAGTCACATGTCATTTGTAATTTTAAATCTTATAGGAACTCAAATTTATTTATTCAAAAGTAGAACGTTTCTTAGTCGTGATTGTCTGAAATATGACACTTAAACTCCGTGATCTTTGACCTCTTGTGACATTTCTGACCTTTCAATTTTGCTGAAATGAAATTTTCGGTCGATCCTTTATTTGTGTATTTGTTGTCGACTTTATCGATAGAATTAATCTTGTACGATAAGTTGTTGAAAGCAGCGCTAATTTCGCAAGTCACAAGTGACCTTCTAGAGGTCGCAAGGTCATAGTTGGCCAAATTTCTCATTAGCACATCACTTAGCATCAGAAGATATGCACTTATACCAATTTTTGCCACCAGAGATTCAAAAGAATGGCATATGAGACCACCATTTAACATTGAAATCTCATAAGGAAAAAATCACATTTTGACCTTTGACCTTGTATCTCATCAGTCCGTTGTACCCGGGACATCGTTTTGTTTTCAAACAAAACTTTACACAATCTAAACACCCTCCAAATTTGTTTCTCCTATATCTTCCCATTTCCGTGTACTGGAACAATGAAATTTACACACTAATTTTGGGACAGTCTAGTAGAAATAGGCACCAACCTAAACGTAATGGGGAAAAACTACAGCTATAAAAACTACCTCCCCTCCCCCTCCACCACGGCGTTAGAGCAGCGAGCTTGTTTTCAACAAAGCATTTGAGTGTTGTGAGAGGGGATTAGGCAGGGGAGAAGTAACCCAATAAAGGAATGGGATGTCGAATAAGTGAGCATGTTAAAAAAGGTTTAACTGGATCTATAGAAACGTGATATTAACACATGAGGAAACCTAATTGCGATCAGAAAATAATCCTTAGAAAGTTTCTTTGGAAACGAATAATTCAATGGAAGATGTAAATCAAAATATGAAATAAGAGGCTTATAGCTGTCAGGTTGACATATTCAAAGGTGGTACCGTTGGAGTAGTGGGAGTACGAGGATTTGTACTGGGGTTTGTGAGTGTGTTTGCGCATGTCCCGCAGTATGGTTATAGTGTGTTGGCTTTAGGGTGTAGTTATCAGTCGTCATGGACAAATATATTCCGCCCGTTGTCAGTACACCCGAGAGCGGTGGCAAGTCTCCCGTACCGTGTAAGTGTTCACCACGTTGGGTAGATGAACCATGTATATTGGCAAGTGTTACTAAGTACGACTTTGCTCGCTGCCTTCTATGCGTAGGCTGTTATACTAAACAACCTAGCCATAGTGATCACGTCAGTACGGATCATAGTGGAGGGTACTGATTTAACGACGCTACACCGGAAGAGATCTACACTTTGTTTGCTGACCGTACGAAGGTGATTTTACGTGAACCGGACACTGTGGATGCTTTATTTACGACGTACGTATCATCCCATGAATCAGCACCTGAGGAATTAAAGGAGAAGTTTGATTGGGGTCTGCAGCGCATGCTGAAATTGAAACGTGGTATTTTGGCGGACATGTTGCTGAGCAAAGACGCGGAGGCTCCATTCAAGACCAAGTGACATGTGTGTTGTAGTGAAGCATTACTATTTATCTCCTCATACTATACGTACTTCATGTGTTTGTGTAGTGGACTCTGCATAGAACTTCTTTGTGTGTAATCATCCGTGGTAGAGCATCCTTGTAGTGAATTTGTCTCAGTGTACGCATTGTCGAGGTGACTATATTGTGGACAAATGCGTATTGACCACCATTCCTACGTACATGCAAAAAATCCCATTCAGTATACCGAGTATAATTTACGAAAAGTACACAACTGCCTGTACGTTTGGAACACAGGAACGGTAATTGCGCACCATGTGCCAAGTCATATGGACGATCCTAAACTGTTTGGCGAGTATTATTCCATTTTCGTTGCACAATGTCATACTCATATTTTGAAGAGACCTTTATTAAACGTAGTTCATCAGTTTGTCAAGGACCCAGAGTGCATTGCACAATTGATCCCTCTAGTGTTTCAGCAGAAGAACCCAGTGGGTTCACGTGTATTATGCGCAAGGTAGTTCATTATTGATTTTCAAGATTTTAAGATTTTCCCTAAAGAGTACTTTTTCCGTGAATTCTGTGTGGTTGCGTGTGATGCAACACTAATATTCCATTGCCTGTTGAAATTACCATGGGAACGTTCCGATTTAGCTGCAGGGTACCAACATCAAGTGGATTGGCTAACTTCTAATTTGCACGGGTTAGAGTGGAATACATCCAATGGGTATAGTGTATCCCATATCCGCCATTTTATTGCACAATTTTGCGAGATAGACTTTATCTTTCACTGTAACAGTCATGAAAAGATGGTTGTTTTACGTAAGATTTTCCAGTTGGGAAATGTAACAAACCTTGAAAATCAAGCATTTCCCGCGTTGCGCACGTTACAGTTTAAAGTTGATATTACCTACTGTACGTATACTTAACAAGTGCAAGAGTATGCATGCGCACTGCGAACCTGCATACTGTTACAGTGTTGGATGAAGTTACAATCGGCAAAGGTGGTGGATGGTATATCCACATTACACTTGTAAACCTAGTACCAATAAATATATACAACCCAGGATATAAGTTGATTGTCATTTCGTGAAATAAAACCCAGAACACAAAAGGATTAGGGGTAAAAAAAGTTTTATTACAATAAACTACTCTTCTACATAGGGTCTTACAACTAAACTACTCTACTACAAAAGTATGACAATATACATTTAGCTTGTTTTTTACAATTTAAAGTTCGGTTGCTTTTTTATTTATAGGACGTACTGTCGTACAAGCTGATCATTCCATGCTGGGATGATGGTTGAGAGTTTAGATTTAATATTTACATTACGAACTTTAAAGTTCAGGTACACAATACAAAACATACCACATAGCAAGGAATCATCAGCTTGATACTGAATGTCATTGACATGGAATACTTTACAGTTTCCTTGGAGGAAATGAACAGGCGGTCTCGGTGGATGTTGTGAAAGGGAAAAAAGTAAAAACCCCGCCGCTGGCTATTGATATACAAGGTGATCTAGTGTGTGCCTTCACGATACGACGGAATGAGGTTCACAATTAAGGCAACAGGTGATTGTACGATTGCATGTATTGTGTCCAATGCATAAATGCTACCTAATACGGATGCTGTACGGCAATCGTGTAACACCACGTCTAACAGTTCATTGTTCCACATAGTCACGTGGATGTACACTCATCATCACCTTCATGCACAGTGCGTACACTGGAGCTTGGTGTAATGGGGGAGGTATTATATACGCATGGCGGATCGTGGGAAACGTATTGTGCTAAATCGTGACACGGTAAGTATTTGGCATAACACTGAGCTTCGTACAGTGCGCAGGGAAATGTTTAAAATTGGTGTTGGTAATGGGCACAATGACTTGCAGGGAATAACAGTTGAATAGCCTTGGGACACTGGACGCCCTCGAGGTTAACGGTCCGTCCAAGTAGCTGTTGTAAATACCTCTGACGGCGCTGACCATGCGCGTATAGAGTATCTATGAATTTCGTATATTTAACAAGAATACGTTGTAAATCACTGTACGGAACATCTCCATCGGACCAGTCAATTCCAAATACATGTGTGGATAGGAAATCATTATCCAACTGAATGGTTAGCGGGAGTTCACTCGGTTCAAAGGGAGCTTGAAAAACCCAATTTTGCATTGTATTAGCATCGCAATTTACAATGGCTACTTCCTTGATGATGTAATCCTCATCGTCGGTTTGGTCAAAGGAGGAGAAATGAATTATCGCATGCATGCTGTTGCCTACTTACTACTGAAAGAAGGTACCAATTTACACAACCTTTTATACCATTGCTGACACTTTAAAGCGTATTATCGGTGTAAAGATTGCGGTCCTTCTCGATCTGGATCTGGGAATCAAATTGTGCATAGACAACACAGGCGATGGATTGTGCTAAACGTTCAGTAAAACTAATTATAATATTAACAGGAGAATCCTTAACGACATCCCATGTCGTGTCGTCGAAGGTATTTGTTGGTGAAAGTATAAATGCATACAGCGTATAGCCATTAGGATAATTGTGGAAGGTAATGGTTTGTCCTTCATTCTGATGAAATATGCCAGTACCGGAAAACAAGGTCTGGTAACAGAGTACGAACAAATTGTTTGCAAAGTCTGGTGTTAATGCTGTGGGAGGGTAGGATTTAGAACCTACTTGCACCCGCAGATGATTTAGATTAAAGTGTTGGAACTAGAAGGGATTCTCATTGTATTGACCATTGAATGCAATATTTGCGAGAAACCCAATCACAAGACCTTTGGGTACGTTTCCCAAGAAGACATTAGCGAGAGTGTTTGTTGATACGTTTTGGGGGATGGTATGGACGCGAGTCTCAACACGTGTAAATGGTAGTTTAGCTGTTTTTTTAAGCATATAACTATTTAACTGAAGTGCCAAATCCGCTGATATATCCATACGACGGGCATACAGTATGACTTGATCCAGGTGAACTCTATAATTAGAATTGGCAGCACCTATGAGACAGAAAACATCTTTACTACGATGGAGTTTGACCCGCAGAGATACTTTATTAGGTAGTGTACGGTCAATGATGACAATATAAGTATACAATCGACCCATCATTTCAAACTGAGCGCTCCCAGTAACATAGGCAGTTCGTTGTTGAAAACCTGTATTGGCATTACCTAACGTATTAAATTGTCCAGCGGTATCCTTGTACCATAATGCACTGGTGAGATGTGTATTGAAAGCATTCCCAGGGTAATTTAGTACGGTTTCCAGGTAGGCCAGGTACGGATACGTTCCTTATGATGATGAAATAACCTTATCATTGAGAGAAATATCCACTTGTGAAAACAGTGAATGAAGGAAATCATTAACAGGTGCGACAATATCACCCGCGACAGGAGGTGGGCCAGCTGCAGCTACCGCCAGATTACCACAGCGGCGGTTTGAATTTTACATTTTACGTAGAGGTAAATGCATGCTGGATGGATATACGCGGACGTGTCTCCAGGAATAACAAACTCAATGGGTCCTTCGGAAGTGAGTGCGGATATGGGTCGGTATTCCACCATTCGTGATGATTCAATGGCCGTTTGCGTCATGGGTACAGATAGCAAGTGAAAATCATTGGTTCAGCACTCTTTACTACCCGGTGTAAGGAAAGACATGATGTTTAAATAAAAATGTCACGTGCGTGCTTGCCTGTACGTTTTCGGCGCTTTACTGGTAGTCTGATACGTCTGCGTGCTAGTCGCTTACGTGCCCGTCGTGTACCGCTCCCGGTAAGCAACTGACCCAACTTTGTTTCTGCCTTTGTCTTTAAAGCCGATCCCGCTTCCGCATTCGCACCTTGACCGATTACTTAACGGGTCGATTTTCTAACACATCCCCAGCTAATTGGATTTCTGTCTGTAACGCCTGTCGTCCAACACCCTTGGCACCGTGTTTGATGAATGGCAATGCAAATCGAAAAAGACCACGAAATAAACTTTCAATACCATGACCCCCTTGATGTACAGGACCTGCAAAATATGGGATTCCACGTCCAAGATGTACAGCTACTTTCATTTCGAGAGACGTGTAAGTGAAGTGTCACCGTCAACGTTCCGGATTCGAATGGCAAATCACGTCCGGCATGGACTTTTAGTAGGATTTCAATGGTATCGAAACTTAGTTTTGCGAGCGGAAAATAATGTACGTTTTCGAACGTAATGGTCTGCACTTTACCGTGATACGCTCATGGCACCAATTCGTGGTAATGGTCCTTTGGCATCACCTACATATTGCGGTTGAATCAAATCCGTATACACAAACACCCGTTGCGGATACCCAATAATCAGATAGGGTTGTTTCTGTATGGTACCCGCCTTTAGGATGTTTACGGTAGATTCGAATCCTAATTTCAATGCCAACATTGGGGATAAACGTATCGCCTGTATATTATCGGTCGTTGTGACCTGGACCGTATTCGCATAGAAGAATTGTATCCATGGTGTAATGGTATTCATCTCGTTCAGTAATTGCTGGATTGTGGAATAATATCCCGGTGTAATTCGGTGTTTTACCTTGGTACCATCCTTTATATCGAACCAATACATATTTTCACCATCGATAACATTTTGACATGTAAGTGGTATATGAAGTTCACTCAGTCCAACCGTCCACGTTGGATCATTCAGATGTATATGACGATTGAGGATGTTACAGAAATGTGCTGCTGCATTCTTCGTATATGTTTGTGTACTCGCATTCGAACCGAATGTAATGTAGAAACTATCATCTTGACTTACGGATATCATGGTTTGCTTTTAAAGTGTAGCGTAATGCTTGACGTTCCAAATTGGAATAGCATTTTTTTACCACTTTCATCTTTTAAGTCTACGTGGATCGCATCGAAATATTTTTCCCACCTTTACGTAATGCGGACGATTAAACGTATACGAGTGGATTTGCCCGTACTGGTACGTCTGCATACTGATTTTACGAATTACCTTCCCCATATACGGTTGCGGTTTAACGATATCCAAACATACATTGATTTCGGGCGGGATATTAACATCGAGATTACACTGATATGGTGCAACAATTGTGATGATGATTGGTCGTTTAAGACGACTATGCGAAAAATAGTGTATGCTGTGATTCTCAACGGTTAGATTCTGACTGAATCCAAGAAGGTTTCGTAGTCCCGGTGTCACGCCAATGACCTAGTGCCGTCTAGGATATCGTCTATATTTAATGTATACCCGATTCCATGTAAAATCATAGTGCAACATGCGTGGATCATCGATGGCATTTTCAATGTCCGCGTCCGAAATGCGCGGATCATCACCGACATTGTCCACGTCATGTTCATCGGCGGTCCCTAGTTATGCTTCGAGCTGTTTGTTTATTACAGTGACCTTGAGTAACCCTTCAAGTGCTACGCGCAGACGTTCGTTTTAATCTTCCTTTTCTTTTGTCTCCTTCAGTGACTGTTCCCGCTCTTGTGCCTTTAGTGTTTGTGGAATACTTTCCAACCATGTTGGCACGGAATCATAGTACCCGCGTGAAAATTTAATATTATATTGCATTCTCTTTTTTCCTTGCGTTTGAATAATGATTTACTCATTGTGGAGATTATAAAAACTCCACGGGATACGTACACTGGCTAACCCAACCACCCAATCGCTGGTAAGATGGATGGGTTCTACGTGTTCTGTTGTATACTACGCTGTGGTATTATTATTAAATACATGCGCATTGCCATTGAACGGTAATGTTACATAGAAGTCATCCGCTTGTGTGGATGACGTCATGCTGCTGACTGAACGGTTTGTCTGCGTACCCAGCCATTCATACTTGACGGATATCCTAACTATTTCACATAGACACAACCCTTTCTCCGTTTCAACACTTTTTCGCTAAGGTACGTTGTTTGCTTGCCTACAAGCACCTTTTGCAGTTCCTGTGTATAGAAACTTCCCTTGATGGTATGTCCGTTCCAGTCTTTGATTTTATATGTGACCGGTGCACCTTTATTGCATTTATCTACAATAAAGATTTCACGAGACCATTTGGGTAGGTATCCCTTTTCGAGTTTATGCTTATATTTTCTAACCCTTACGCACTCTCCCGACTGCAACGTACATACCAGTTTCCGTTTTTGTTTTGTACCGTAGAGTGTGTACCATACCTGATTGACATTAGCATCACTAACATCGTTAGGTGTCATTTTAATTGTGGAATGTGTTGTGTGATTATAACTGTACGAGTTTATCCAGTGCATCAATGTACCGGTACGTATTTTCCGCGGTAAAGTATTTGTAGATTTTCTCCTTGAGTGTGCGGATAAATCGTTCGACAAGAGCCGCTTTGATTTCCGAATGTACACTATAAAGATTCACCTGATACTTGTTAAATAACCGTTGCACGTGTTGGTTGTAGAATTCCGTACCCAGATCCGTTTGGCAATGTGCTAACAGAAGTTTGAGCGTGTTTAGATTGGATGTAACGGCTTCCGCTACCACCGGTCCCGTTTCATTTTTGACAGGAATACAAGTCGCATACCGTGAAAACACATCAATTGAACATAATATGTAACTGTACCCATCATTAATCTTAACCACATTCCGCATATCCGCTAAATCCATTTGCAGTAATTCATTAGGTCCACTCACATAATATTGTTTTCGAGGAAAGGTTTTACGTACAGGTACATGTAATGTATATGTATCCTGTGATGATAACCATTTCTTAATGTCTCGTGCGGACTTGTCTGCTTTCCGTTTGAGTTTTGCTATAGTTCCCAGAGACACTGGATCATTATAGGTATAATATACTTTGGATAGGGACATGGTTACATTTTATATAATTTAAAATTTTGAAATATGGTATTCCGTTTCTTTGAAGCGGCCCTCACCTTCTTTGCTTTTGGAAGTGTGCGTTGTTTCTGTTTCCCTACTTTCCGAATTGGCACAGCCCCCGCCCCAAACTGGAAACTAACTAGATCTTTCGGAATATTGATTTCCTGGAGGACTTGCTTGAATGCGCGAATACCAATGGGATGACGCGGTGCCCGTTTCCTTACCAGCTCATTAACGAGATCAATGATATTCGACCCTGGAACAATATTTCGATCTACGCTTACCACACCTGTTGAATCCCACCTGATTCGTTTGCATGCCTGCATTAGGTTTAATCAGACACCTGTTCTACGACTTAGGGTTTTTGTAACAGAATCG